>NW_023612204.1:0-39141 GCF_013339725.1 Rhipicephalus microplus
CAGCGGTTATTCTGTGTGCGCGCTACTTGCCCGGCCCCAGTGCATTTCCTCTTCTTGATTTCAACTATAATATCCTTAACCCCGGTATGTTCACTGATCCACTCTGCTCCCATTCGTCTCTTAAGGTTGCACCTACCATTTTGCTTTCCATTGCTCGCAGCATCATTTTCAATTTAAGCTGAACCCTCTTGTAAGTCTCCAGATCTCTGGTCAGTAGCTAAGTACCGGCAAGATGCAGCTGTTATATACCTTCCTCTTAAGGGATAGTGGCAATCTACCTGCCATAAATTGAGAGTGCTTGCCAAAAGGGCTCCACCCATCTTATTCTTCTAGCTTCTTCAATCTCGCGGTAAAGTGGATGTGAAGGCACATGTTTATGAGGTGGTTTAAAACCAAAATTTCTACCCAATTTTCGGGAGGATCCAAGTGTACGTCGCTGTTCGTTGCTCTGTGTTCATCTCTGATCGACTTGCTTGAAGGCAGTCAAGCATTGTTGCGTTGCTTGGGTCTGAGACAAGAACAACAGATTTGAAAGCCTCAAACACCTGTATGAAAGAAAAATGCAAAGTTTTCCTTCATCCACGGTGCAACAAAGATGCTGCAATAACCCACATGAGTTCTACACAGAATGTGGCGACCCTTCCGCGCCGCTTCAATGTTGAAACAGCGGGGCAATAAAAACAACTCTTTGCCCATTAAATCTCTGTGTGGATTACTGTGCGGACACTTATAATGCAGCAAAAAGCAATGATACCACTTCTGCTCTAATTTTGAGTTGCAAATACAGAAAACTTTCACGATGTGTCTGAAAAGAGAGCTTCAATATTTTGACGAAGCTCGTCACTAGGACCTGTGAAAACACAAGATACTGCATGCTTGATTTTACTCTGTCGATATGACGTGATTCCGCAAAGTTTTCTTCATTTAGTACTTCTCATAGATAATAAATTAGGTATGCTTACAAAGCTATCCTTCAGAAAGGAAAGCTATCCTTTGATTGTGTGCAACAAATGCTTACGTATTTTCGTGAAGTGCGTAAAACTACGCCAATCACAAAAACAAAAAAAAAACGCAAAAAAAGTAGCTTTACTTAGAGGGTTCCACTTCATTTGTTCTACTTATATCCAAAAGTGTTTTCATATAAATTTATGAATTACAGGGTGCATAATGAAAGCTTTGGAATTGTAGCCACAGTATAATAATGGCTCCCGCAGTAAAACAATTGTAGACCTTCTGGGTCTAGTGGTGACGATGGTATATGAAAGAGGAAAGTCCTGAATTATTGGGACGGAGTTCATTACTAGCACATTAGGACTATACAAGAGCAAAATAAGACCGGACCATTCCATAAGGAATGGATTCGAACTAACTACAATAGAAAACTAGTAAAGCTGACTTTGTTGTGTTCAAGAGAAAAACTAAGAGTGAAAATTTCTGTCTGCAGCTTGAAAAAAAAATACTTCGCAGATCCCACCTACCTTGTGAATTGATTCGAGGTGAAGTATGCATGTGGACGGAAGGTGACCATGTCGTAAATTTTTATTGACTGACAGTCACAAACTCACTCCAAATATATGTATAAATATTGCACCAACTGATACATGTTGCAAAGTTGCAGAAGTTTATCGCCAGTTTTTCGCACTTGCACAACGAAGCCAACAGTAACATAAGTATTAGCAACATCAGAAGCGATAAGCTGATATGAAGCGCTTGTACACGTAAGGATGGTTGTCCTGGTCACTGCTACGTAATTCAAATTCAGCTCACAGCACCTACCTACGATTGACGTTAACCCGACGCGGTGGCTGTATCACATGAGTACATATGTAATGTTTTTAAAATTACATAGCCAGCACTGCAATCACAATAGACGTTTCACAAACATTAGGGTCTATTAAAAAGTAGTTCCAAGACCTGGCGTGACTCTGCGCTTTAGAATGGCTAATTGCCTAGCGGAATGCTGGGGTTAAATTCCTCCTGGGACCCTGACATTTATTCTTAGCATTCACCATGTCAACGCTGCCAGTGTGAGTTTTTTTTTAACGCTCACACGTTGAAATCGCCCTGGTGAGCTCTCGTCGATCCTCGGTAAATACTAAGATCTTATCACCTGTGGCACCTATCCGCCCGGTGTTTGTGTCACTGTTAGGCGAGAAGTGTCACGGGATTGGGACATTATTTATGTCTTGGCTCGCACGTCATCTGCGTGAAACCATGTTACCCTTCAATACTAATTTTGGTTTACGCCAAGCTATAACGGTGATCACGAGAGCACCTAGATGTAAGCGGCTAAATAGATAGATAGATATAGATAGATAGATAGATAGATAGATAGATAGATACGAAAAACAATTGCAGTACGCAGCAAAGAAATACTTCCCAATTCATAATGAGATTGAACGTGTTGCTTCTTTAGATTTTCAGGCATATTTTTTAGAGTAAACATCAGTGAGACACCTGAAATAAACAAAATAAATGCAAATATGCCCAGAGCGGTTCCTGTTTTATACAACCTGAGGTCTCTAGTTCGAAAATGGCTGAATTTCTAGCTATTTTAGAGAGAGCTAATAAAGCTTAAATCTGGACTTCCAAAGGAGGAGTGGCCTTCATGAAGTGCTTCGAGTGCCTATTTTTGTTTCTAATGATAATGACTCTCTCCGTGTATTTGAATATTTTTCATTTTATTCTTGCTTTTTGTTTTTGCTTATTTTATTGCGCAAAATCTATGTACTGCTATTGCGCGGCGCTGTACTGTAACTGGCGGGGATGCCTAGTCGTGCTCTGTCAAGCTTTTTCTTCTTATTCCCTCTATTCTGTGAAGTAGTAAATGGTAGTAAATGATATGAAATGACATAAATTATTTCTCTTGAGTTCATTCACATCTACATTACTGTATTTTAACCTGTGGTATGATATGAAAAACTAAAGAAGACAGGCTGTTAGTTTTACAAAAAAAGTGCCACCACATCCACGAAGTGAATGATGAGGGGCGAGCTCCGGAGGTAAACATGGTAAACCATGAATCCTCCGTACATTTTGCCCACTCGATTTTATTGCAACGCTCCCCCGTATGTCGCTGCACTATATCGAGCGATGACACGCGCCATATGTGGCATCATTCCTATTTTATAACACCTCGCATCTTTCATAATCAACTACGTACCGCCGTCTAGTTTATAACATCTTGCATCTTTTGGATAGATGGATGGATGGATGGGTGGACGGACGACGGACGGACGGACGGACGGATGGACGGACGGACGGATGGATGGACGGACGGACGGATGGATGGATGGATGGATGGGACGTATGGACGGACGTACGGACGGACGGGCGGACGGACGGATGGATGGACGGACGGACGGACGGACGGATGGATGGACGGATGGATGGATGGATGCGGATGGACGGATGGATATGGCTGTACCCTTTAGATCGGGCGGTGGCTAGCGTAATACTTAATGCCATCAGCTACAAGTACCGCCACCTAGTGAACACTGCAAGAACTGAATGAGAGGTGGCTACATACAAGGGACGCACAGCCCACGCCTTAAGGAGCTTCGCTCCTAAAAAAATATGGCTCTAAGCTACGTAGAAAATCTGTAACTTAGGAATCACGCCCTACCACTTTTGTTTACAATCTTGAACTCACCATATGTGTCGGCACAGAAATGAGAAACAACGTGGGCAGTTATTTGGAGCATTGGCATCTAAGCGATTTTTTTATTATTTAGGTTTTGATAGATTTCGACTGCCATTTTTCAGGAAGGACCTATGGAAAGCAAACCTTCTGATATCAAATACCCAATGTAGCCCACAGCTGCAGGCATATCCGTGAACTTTTTAAACAAGGTCATACAAAAAGATTTAAAGAAAAATGATAAGTGTACTTTCTCTCTTGTATACTACGTTCTAATATATACAAAAATAATGAATTTTCTTTTTATGTGTTTCTACTTTTGTACACTTGTGTAAAACTCATTCGCTTCTCCGAATGTATCTTTCCATTTGTTACTGTATTTTATCTTCTTACTCAATAGTTTCCTAGTTGTAATTTTTGGACATTCTTGTTTTTCTTTTCTATTATGCTATGGGGAAATATTAGTTGATTCTATTGGTGCTTATACTGTACGGTAAGATATTCTTTCTCATTCTTGAATATTCTTTTTTTTGTTGCGAAAAAAATACAAATAAATTTTTGTTCTTATGTTGCACACCATTTGAGAAAATGGTGGGTTCATGGACCCTTGTCAGGCAGACATATAATGCCTTTAGTTACTTCAACGCAGGCAATGTTTCGTTTCAGAAAGTGAACTGAATCGAGAAAAGCTGGTTATCTGCACTGAGTAGGCTGCCATAAAATAGTCTCGCGTAGCTAAATCTTAGCAAGAAAAAACAATACTTGCTAATCAAACGTTTATTGATACTTAGTTTTAAATCTACGGCTCAAGTGCTCGTTTGGCACTCGCTGGTCGACATTATGAATTAGAGCCAATATAATGATGCCAAGACAGCGCGTTTTTTACTACAGGATAAAAAGTGAAATACACAACTACAGAACAAGGTGTTAGATATGAAAACTTTATTCTAGGCCAGGTTATATTAGACCGGTACACAGAATAAGAAGATATCATTTAAAGACGCTAACAAACTGTTCCTTCTTTTTGCGGGGCGGGGTTTGGATATATTGTGAAATGACCCACGTTTTTTTTGTCATTGACGAGTGGAGCTGGGTTGCAGATGACATCTGCTGACAGCATGTGGTTTCAACCTCGATGTAACCTCAATTTGCACATTACTGCACCTCCCGTGCATGCATAACGATTGAGCCGAGAATGCCACTGAACCGTAAAAGTATCGTAAACGACCTGGCCTGTACAGCGCGGGGAAGACGTGGCCACCACTGATATTGACAGAGAAGTCTTGGATATGGCTGCTATCTTAGGCGACCGAGTGCGTGACGAGAACCGTTCTGTTTTCGTAATCAATGTTATTGTCCGTGTGGGCTGAATATCAGCGACAGCCAAGACTTGACTCTTTCCTTTGAGCTTGCCTTATTTATTACGTGCTTAAGACAAGCCGTCAGCGTCTCGATGAACACAACGAAGTTACGCCTACGGTGCTCCACACGTTTGAGACGAGCGCGAGAGAATACACCGGAAAGAAAACAGCTTCTGTGGTTCTTCATGTTAAAAAAATAAACAAAATATGTGGTTATGTTTGTATTGCCTGATGCAGTTCTAAATTGCTAAAAATGTTGCTTTTCTTGAATAGGGGAGTCAGGTAATTGGAAGAAAATTGGCGTACACTTAAGATTACCGATGAAAAAGAAACACATGCAAGGATATACTATAAATGTATGCTTCACACTTCCTCCTGAAAAAGTTAAGGTTCTGCTCTTTTAAGATTTCGTTATACTTTCGTTATTCTCCGCTCTACTGCGCATTACAATGTTTTTTTTAGTTTTCATTAGGTTTCTCTGTTATTCACCCTGTTTCGGCGTCATATGCTGAAACTTGTGGTATGCGGTAATTGTACCGTTTTTCACTGTGGAGACAGCGATTGATTGCCCCTCATAATTTAGAAGTCCCTGCCGTCTGCACTTGAGCACATCTCTGTCATTGGCTGAACTTTATTTTCATAAGAATACCGACATGCAGGACGGGTCAGACATGAACAGAAAATATTCCGGAACGCTGCTATAAAATGCATGGTCTGGAAGCGTAAAATGCAGATACTGAGATACATTTGTTTTTGACATGGTGAGATTTAACAGATACATTTATAAAAAGAAGAAAAAAATATGGCGCTATACAGATATCAAAATAAAGGGATATCAAAATAAAAGGGCGATATATATATATATATATATATATTATATATATATATATACATAAAAACTTGTGAGCTTGAAGCCTACAATTGAAATACTGAGATAAATTTGTATTTGACATAACAGAATATGACAGAGATATATATCTCAGCAGAAGAAACAACTATCTCGAATTACAGTTACAGCCATACATATAGCAACAAAAATATGGGAAATATTTTATTCTAAAAATGGCCAAGAGACGCTAAGAGATTTATTATGTGTAGGATTATACTGGGGAAGTGATTCTATGCAGTAAATGTTGCAAATGCAGAAGGTGGCTCAAACCACTAGCGTAGGGGAGCCAATTAAGAGAAAGCACACATTTATTGGTAACTCTAGGTCTGTTAGACACAAGGTTGTTGCGTTAATATTATTTCAGCAACAACAGCTTCTACACTAAGATGTCGTTTGGAGAGTCTATTCGGGCTCAAGACAAGAATTGCGAACTCACGAAATGGCTTTTCGCTCCTCCCATTTTCACTCCCCCCCCCCCCCCCCAAAAAAAAAGTGAAGTGCGTCGTACCCGCCCTGACAGTATGTCATTTTCGTAGTCAGAGGGTCACAACACTTCATGCACAATTTTACCGTAAACGTAGTCGAGCAATTGTGCCAAAGGGCCCTGTGCGTGTGGACAACCTTCAGCCGCTCTCACTGTGTGCCCCAGTGGTACAGCGCGTTTGCATAGATTAAGACAAAAAAGTTTTTCCGCCCTTTTGGAAGCCCATAGCTTATTTCCAAGAAAAAGTAACGAGATTTCAGCATCCTGTACGGTATTGCGATGTAACCAATACATCGTAATAGTACCCCACTGCTGAGATACAAATACATTTTGCAAATTTATCTAGATACAGAAATACAGATGCTAAAAGTATCTCTCAGATACTATTGTTATACTATTACATGTCCATATTGTCCAGCTTTGCTCGAGTGTTAATAATTGACTTCTGTATAGGTATTTTCACACGATATTCGGAGGTTTATTGTTATTGTCAACTCTTTTTTTCGCCAGGTTTTCCATTCCAGTGTTACCTAAACTTTCGTTAGGCTGATTTTTAGCTCCACTTTTAAATTTTCTCGGTGTAGGTCTTCAACTTGGTATTTTTTTCAGTATGTTACCATTATTCCTCAGGAACGTAGGTAAACTGCAAATCATAGGTTGCTGAGATACTTAAACCTAATCTTCAATCCTATTTTTAACTCCTAGAACCTAGAACCATTTGAATACTGATACGGATGAAGTCAACTGCATCGGAGGGAAAAGTGTGTCTAACCCCAGTCTCGCACGCAATTCAATTCTGTATTTTCTGTGCAGAAATAATACCTCCACATTCTTTAGATTTTGGATAGAGTACTTCTATATGTTTCAAGTACGCTTTATTGACATGGTGTTTAAAGGCTACTCATATGCCTACTAGGTCGCATGCCCTTATATAGTTCATGAAAGGTCTATAAAAAACTTTTTTTCGTTTCACTAGTCACAGTTCTCGATTGTATGGTTATTCAAATGCTCGTGATTCATTTTAGAAGGCTACTTCCGAGCCATAATAGCGCTCTAGATTTGTTGAAGTTAACCATGTCTGATATAGTATTAGATATTATCTTCTCAAATCTTTCGTGTATAACGGAAAGTTATTTCACGGGTTCAGTTTCTGAACTCTTTTACGTCTCACATCTTGTGTAGGAATGCATTGTCGACATTTTTCCATACCTGTGGCACTCCATAATTTCTAAGTAATTCAGTGTAGAGTCTAGCAAGACTTTACAATTTAAAGCCCTCCCTATCCTTAGCTTTAAGTCGACTGGAATGTTTCGTTCGAACCACTTTTCCATGGGCTAACTCATATGATCCTCCTTGTGTGTGGCAACGTACGTAGTAGCAGCTTGCAAACTCCCACATTACGAAGTGAAAATATAGCGAAGGATAATGCCATGAACGGGTCCAATGTTTCCTTAAACAAAAGTGTAAATGTTGGTAATTATAAAGGGGCCCTGCAACGCTTGTTTAAGTAGCCATGAAACAGATTCACTAAAAGAGCGTATAGCTGCACAAATAACCCCGCAAAAATTTTCACAAATATTCCTGTACTAGCAGAGCTACAAAGATCGGTCGTGCACTGCAGTTGCATTCTTTCTTCTCTCATCTCGCCGAAAGCGCTGGAAGCTAAACAGGAATAAAGTATTCAGAAAATAGGGGCTTTAGACAAAGAGAGATGGTGCCAACGAAGAAAATACGTCACGTGCACGTTGTAAACTTGAGCGGTTTTTTTTTCTTCGAATGCATGGTTTTTTAGTGAAATCGCGCGCACACGCGTCAAAAAGTAACGGCATCCCGTGGCAGCTCTAGTAGTAACCATGCTGAAATCAGTCAATGGCTTATACTTTGCCTGCGATGCAGTGATTTTAGAGCCTGTATCGCCATTTTCCGAGAGAGGAAAATCGATTTTGAAGTATTTACTTATTTGTATTCCAGGCCGCGCACTGCACTATATTTGTCATGCCTGTTCCCGGGAGCGTCGACTACCGATCGGCAGCGTTTTCTGACCTTGCTGAAAAAGTGTTGCCGGACCACTTAAAGCTGTGGGAATTGCAGCGGAAGTTATCACTTCAGTGAAGATTCGCTTGCGCATGGCTGAAAATAACTTCTCTCTGCCACTCAGCGTTGTAATCGCTAATTAAGCGGTGGGGAGAAGTGGTATACCCAAATATGAAAAAACATTTCCATGGGCGTGGGTTGCGCGGCTTTCGAAATTCTACTTGGGAAGCCATTTTATATCATTCGACCTTGTCCGGCGAGCCCGTAACGAGGGTCTCCTCCTAAGGTCACCAAGATGCGTCAATTTCTTCATTCGCACTCTCGTCCTACCACTTTCGCCCAGTGATATGGGGAGCACTACTTTTTTGCAATATGATGACCATGCTGAGCCAGTGTGACGCAAGTATACTCTTAGAAGTGGGTTTCATCGCTTTAAGTTAATCAAAAGGCGGGAACTAAGGCCATACTTAACGATAGGTTTGAGAAGTCGCATTCAATCTCCAATGGTAAACATTTAATTCTCCAGTAGGGAAATTTCTGCAGCCCATTAATACAAAGTTCGTGATCCGTAAGTGATGTATTGGTTAACTTGCTGCATTACTGGCTTTCCAATAAACGAAGATTCATTACTTCCTAATATGATGGCTCACTAGAAAATAGGCTAAAATCTCATGATGTCCTTTTAGAGTTATTTGGCTGCAAATTTAATCTATATAAGTATAGAAAATACAATGGCATGAAAGATTATTCGAGGATATGAGGACAGTGTGAAATTATTAAATATTGCAATGACAACTGTTGGTAGAAAGCCATTATGACTCAAAGCAAATATATGACACCAGTATATAAGACCATAGCAATAACCAGAGCATGAAAGCACGAAATTTGTAAGCAGTGACAACAGCCTTCATCTGCAACTAGCCAGCACTGTGCGTTCATATTACGAGCTATGTTTCGTTTTGCTTGAGCCAATTCACTACATGGTAAATACCTAAGAGTAAGAACAAAATACTTGTGGCTGATCTTTGCAATAATAAGTGCAACGTAAAGTATGGGTATTTCTGTGCAGAGTAGAAGGTCAACTTCGTGCTTGCATTTGATGAAAAGCGAGCATATCTATGCTACTCCTCGTCATTAAAGAGAGAAAGAAGATAAGTACTAATTATCAGAGGGCGTGAGGAGGGTAACGAATAGTTTGCAGGATATGATGCATCAGTCGTGTTATAAAGATGATTTAACTTCGATTACGCTCATTTTTCCCCAGCTGGTCATTGTTGTAATGCAGATATCAAAAAAACTAGTGATTCGACTTTACTCAAGCCTAAGTACAGCATGCCCAATGGTTTTGTTCGGTATTGATCAACAAAGTCATGTCGAGATCAATTTTTCGCTCGCACCAATGACCCGCTGCGGTAGCTTAGCACGTAGGGTCGCTTCACTAAGTTTGAAGGCACTGCTATGACTTACAGCCTCAGCAAGGCGCGGTTTCTGTGAAGTGAAATGGAAAGGACATGGTTAAATGTAAGGGCACGTTAAAACACTCCATGTGGTCGAAATGCGTCTGGAGCACCTCATTGCGAACGTCGCTCATACCTGTATTGCGGGTTTCGCTCGTGAACACCCAGCAATTATAATTATTATCATTCACTTGCGGCATTCCCCTTCCCTGCTACATTTCTCCTAGCTGGTAGACCACACAGGTATGCAGTGACGTACGAATGTAACTGAAGTAGAAATGAAGTCCGCTTTAGCGATAAGGCCAAGAGCATACCTTGACAGGCATCTGGAGTCTCCCCGGGTAGTGGTTCGTCGTCTTCCGCTGGGAATGCAGATATTCCAAAGCAAGGCTCAAATGGTACAAGACAATCGAGCTAAAAATTAGGAAGGCCTTCATTATGAGAGAAAGTGATATTCTGCGGTAGCCTTTGCAACACAAAACAGCGCAGTGCGGTGGCAAGTGTTCGGGACTCTTATAGGGACACTCTATAAAAGGTATGTTGTGGCTCTCTAGTCTTTTTTGATAGCACTCGTACCACTGATAACGAGAAAGGCGTTAGTTTCCATCAGCAGTTTGCGGAAAAAGTACCCCATAATATACTACGTTATCTATTTGCATGCAGACACAAAAAGGAAATGGCCATGCGCATTCATGAAACGAAAGAGACAGATATTACGACGCATCCACACTGCATTAAACATGCTGTGGTATGTCACTGATATGGAAATTACAAACGGGTGCTCTATTTTTTTTAATGGAAACAATTATCATTGTGAAGGATCAATTTTTGTTGCAGTACTCATTTTTTCGATCAAAAATACGAGGAACGCCAATAAATATGTGCAGTTTGTGTGCGTTCAATTCATGTAGTATATTCGGTCAACCGTAACTTTATATTGATCATGACATTTCTCGGACACGGAATTCTGTTACCTTTCAGGGTAGTCGACTTCGTAATGCATACAATTATGTTAGAAATCCCGCCATCGTTAGAAACACGTCTGGAAGGTATTTTGAGAAATAGGACTAAGCCGGTCTGTCACACTTCGCATCTTAATTTGAAGATGATTTGCCTTGAGCAATATTTTATGCTTGCGAAACACCCAAAACGAACGGAAAGCGATGTCGCGGTACTGTGAAGCCTGATGAGTCACAGAAGTACTGTGTTTGGTGAAGAAGGCTTTTTATCATGTGCGCTGAAAAGGCAGGTGTATTAAGATGACAGCGCTCCTATATTTCTCCCAATTTTCCGCTTGTATACCTTTTGTGCACTTTTGCAAATATTATATCGCCTGTCCCTTTACTTGCGTGATTGGGCTGATGGTTTTTTCGAATGCATTGTCCGGCAAAAAAGGTTAGAATTACTTCTCTTTTGGGGCGAGAACGGGTGAGCGTACCGGCAGCACATTTCGGGGAGAGAAGCAGAAGAGGACTAAGAGGGTTCTTGCTGGTGGAATTGTTGCGTTGTACTAGGTAGATGCCATTTCTAACGATGATAGCTTATGCAAACGAGTGTAGGGGCATAACTGAGGGAATATGGCTCGGCTGCAAAAGCGTCTGTGAGAGACATTTGGTGTGGCATGGCTTTATGATGCCGTTTCCGCTGCTAGAAGGCACTGACCGGCGCAAAAAGGCGTAAAAAAGAAAAGAGCACGGTCATTACGTGTGTTCTGCTTATGCGATAGTGTCTTCCTGTGTGTCACATAACAGCGCAACTTGGGCCATAATGTTACACGATAAGAACTTGCTCTTCTAGTGACACGTGACACGTGAAAGTGGTGTATTTCACAACAGGTGGGCTCTACTGTAGATAGTGTTTTAGTTAAATGTGTAATATGTAAGGGTTAATTATATAATAAATAAAAGAGCACTTATTCAGTCACAACTTTCAACTTAGAATACTGAGCGAAAGCAGACCCAAACCAAATCAAGCACGACACCAAGAAAAATTCTAAGTATACCGAATGAGAAAGAGCACCGCAAACGTTGAAAGCAGCCAAGCCTATCAGGAACCTAGGCAGAAAATTTCTTTCGGGAAGGGTACCCCTTGATTTCGGGAGGGGGGTGGGGCACCCCCTTGAAATGGTCACTTTTTGCGTTGTATGCCATGCCGAACAGAAATATCATTGGGGGAACAAGACCGGTGTGCCACCACGTGACTACGCCACTGAAGCCTATTGCATTCAGGTCATCAGTGATCATTCAACACTCGAAATTCACATCGGTGTATAGCGCTATTCAGGGGGAAGTGACACATGAATCACTTGTTTCATCGATGTTCTGAAAGCAGCAGACAACCCACAACCTTCAATTTTAAAGTTATTTGAAATTTAATTACTACTCATTACCGTAGGCAGGTGTTTTTTATTAGTTTGCTAAAAGATATTTTAGAAAACAATGACACTTTTAGAGCAAATAAAATGTTCGTGTGGGGCTTTCAGTACGTGATCAAGAAGTGAATGAACAATAAATTAATATGCAATATATTCCCAACAGTATTTTACCGAAACTATTTTAAACTATTGTTTATAAATACTTTTTGGATTCTAAGACAACAGATACTGCAGTCTCATTTTAAGTCATAACAGTGAAGACTGGAGGAGCATAATTAGCCAAAAAAAGCGGGAAGAACTCACACAACAGATTTTTATGAAATGTGTTGGGAGACAGTGTGTACAAAACTCGATAGCCAAGTGTCTTATAAAGAACTGAAGTACAAAGTAAACAATTGTGTACATAAAAGCATTATGATACAGCTAATTTGGCAATTGAATTTGAGCCATTGAGCAGTGGTAGGAGAGCTGTGCAATAATTGGTAAAGAGGTTTCACTTAAAAAGGCACGTACCGATTTTAAGCATTCCTATTTAGTGTCCTGAAAGGGACGTTACGTCTCAGAGCTTCAAAAGTTGAATACAATGCAAAAGTTTTGAAAATATAATGAAGTAGTATTTTGAATTTTAAAGTTAGGCAGCTGCAATGCATTGAAATATTGCTGCTCCAAAGGTGTCGCAGGCTTCACGATCAGAACAAAGTATTTCAATAGAGTTAGGTAACCATTTTTCTTCTGCTTCTCCTGTATCAAATTGGGGAAATCATAATCATTACAGGGCTGTTATTCATTAGGCATATTAAAAGAGAAGAGTATCTTGTATGAGCATGACATCGTGGTTATATGGAGGAGCAAAAAAAACAAAACAACCGCTTATCTTAACAATAAATTTCTAGCTTATGTTTGTTGTATTGGGTACACGAGCAACGTTAGCGAGAGTATCGTTACAGTTTCGGTCTAAAATTGCTTTGCACATTCATGACGTTGACAACGAGCTGTAGCACCTCGCGTCGATTACTTATCATTCACTGCTTATCATCACTTTGCTTGGATTGCTTAGCAACCAACGTAAGAGCGACGTTTAAGCACCCAGCACGTCCCCCTTCATAGTTAAAACTAGTCTATCTTCAAGTGAATATCTGCTGTTTTTCAATCTGATAGTCGTACTTGCCTTTAATTTTCAAATTTATCATACAAAGGTAGCCAATACTTTTAATTTGTGTCTTTTCTGTGTTCTTTCTACAGTTTGACTCACCGGATGCAATTTCTGTATTACGGAAACCCCACCAATGGTAGAATTCTTGATTTCCATTCTAAGACAAGGCATGAATTACTCGCAGCAGATGAGCTTTGAGGTCACATGTTCAATCTGGTGGGCAGTCTTTAGGACAGTTGGCCCCAATTTCTTCAATAACAATGCCCACTTATTCATGACACATCTGGATGGCAAATTCGAGCGCACTTACGCAATTGTTTTGAATTCATAATATATATCTGCGGAAAAACAAATTGAGGCTTTTTTGCATGTCCAGTGGCACCACTCCTTATTTTCGACCCATCAACTTTATAGGACACGTACACTTCTCTCGCAGTCCTTGTTCTTAACATTATCAACAAGAAGGCTCGTGTTCTGGTAACTGGACATATATATTGGCATATATTGGCCCTGTTTTTATGGTATGCGATTGGGCTTCAGTCGCAAAACTGCTACCCTTGAGCTAGTGCTGCGCAAGCCACGACGGAACACTTGAGTGAACAGAATGCGAGCAAATGAGTATGTTATGGAGCTAGTACGAACACCAGCAGTGAAGATAGAATGTAGCGTCATGCATATATAACTGATGACGTGTTGCACTTGCGTGCAGTATATTAACAGCCAAGTAGAGTGCTCATCCTGGCCGTTTCGCTGTGTGAATTGCCCTTTTTCTCTCTCGAAAGTTGGCCCGCTGAAGGTTTTCACTTTTACTAGCTTGTGTTCTGCGTTCGCCACCCCAGATTATATGATAAAATACATGAGATATTCGACTTCTTACGGTAATGCGAAGTCAATTTTCAACATAATGCATCGTACAAAGCATATGGTTGAACTGAAGTAAACAGGAATTTACTGATTGCTCGCATATTGCACAAAAATATTTTGTCTGGTGGTATTACTGTTGATTATACAGTAAATTTTCAAAGAGATAAGTAATTTGTCGTATTTTTCGTTATTCTCAATACTTCAGTCTTCTACGAAATTTTGTTTTTACGAAACATGCTACATATTACCAACTTTGACTAATTGTTTGAGTTCCTCTGTTTTCGTATAAAAATATGAAAAGCTCTGTGTGGTATTGAAGTAAATCTAGGCTCAGTACCTTTCTTGATACAAATCAATAAAAATAAATCATCTGAACTTGACGTATCTGTAAGTGTTTCGCATAGTCTGCACAGCTGTAATTGTGCATAACTACCTAGAAATTTATTGTTTTTTATAGACAACTACATCAACGACTAGAAAAAGTCGTGCAAAGGAGTTGTTCTTTAATCCAATGCGGTGAGTCTGCGCGACGTTATTTGGGGGCCTAGCAGACGACAAGTACAAAGCGACTACTTGCAAGTCGTTGTGAAACTATAGGCGAGAGGTGGTCTGCTTCAGCTACACGAACCGGCCAGTAGCTGGATCATAAATCGAAGGAAAAAAAATATTCGGCTCCCTGGAGGCATTCCAACATGACGACAATACGGGGAAGTGGGTAAACATCCTTACGTGTGATGATGTTGAGTCGGCGGTAGTCCACACAAAAGCGAAATGTGACATCTTTCTTTTTTACCAACAGTACAGGAGAGGCCCAGGAAGTGTAGCAAGGTTGCATCACGCCACAATTGGCCATATCTACTACGTGGTCGTCGATGACTCGGCGCTCCCTTGTGGAACACGATGCGGGCGTAGACTCAATGGGGCGAGATCTGCGGTGTCGATGTGGTCGAGAACAAAAGTGCAGCCTAAGCGAGCTTGTGGTAGGTCGAAGGACGTACGAAAGTGCCCGAGAAGCGCGACCAGCTGCGTGTGCTGGCTGGTTGTGAAGTTGGGGTCAATACACCAAGAAAATGGTAGGTGAAGTACTGGCTGCGGAGTAACATTGCGTCAACGTACGCGATGTTAACCTGTAGAGGAGCGGAGTCATCAGGCTCATGTAATACAAAGCTTTCATCAGCATGACCAAGGCACTGATCGTGGTGCAAGTTGACGGGGCAAGGAAACATATATTGGAAACATGAAGTGCACTGATACCCGGTCGAATAGTAAAGAGGACAAAGGAAGTAACAAGTGGTGATGGTGAGCAGCAAGCTTAGAAGGCATGAAAACAACGGCAGTATCAGAAACCTCCGTGCAGAAGATGGAAACAAAGGTGGAATAGAAAGGAGAAATTATGGTGCCTGGAGCCTCCAACGATCGACTAGATGTGGCTGAGAGAATCTTCTGCAATGTTGCCACCGAATGGAGGTAGCGAAAGTTCTTCGTGGGCGAAATTGAACACGGCATCATGAGAGAACAGGAAGTCCCATCCTGAGATAATGACACGAGAACATCAAGGCAGAATGATGAGCAATGTGTTAAAGACTGTCGTCTAGAAAAATACGAACATATCATGTTCCCATGGAATCAATTGGCTCGCCGGTGGCAGTACATAACGAAAGGGCTGAAAATGGCATAGCGACATTGCGCAGCCTAAGGCGAAGCTAGTTGAAAATCACAGATACCGCTGCTCCCGTGTACACGTGGCCAGCGCAGCCGCATGAGCAACAGATGTGCTGGTTGTCAGGGGTGCGTGATGGCTTGAAAACAGGGGCCGGAGTTTGAGCGAAATATGGCCAAGCAGGGCTAATTTGGGCATGCCGAACCTTAAACGCGTTGCTACACTCCGCCTGTACTCCGCTATATATCCCATAAGTCACCGGGATGGCTTCTTCTTTCCCGGAGAAGATAACTGTACTGGAAAGCAACGGGCAGTGGGCCATTCGCCAGCTCCATACAGCGCACCGAATCTTTCGACGTGAATCGCAGACACACCCGCACGTCTGCCGATAGCACTACATCCCTGGGAGGTTTGTGTCAGCGCCATAGCCCTATTAACGCTTCCCTTCACTTTTGGGCAGCGCTGCGCGTACGGCTTCTGGCATCATAGCGCTCAGCGTCTGCAGGGACAGTTATAGTTCAGCAGCAGCAAGGTTGGATCACTTTAGGAGTAAGAGGCCTTCGAGTGTAAGACTAGCGTGTTCAATCTGTCCCTTATTTTTCTTATATTATCGCAGTAATTTTTGAATGGAGGCCTGCGAATCCGTTTTTGCGTATACGCTGATCCCTACCTTAAAAAAAGAAAACAAGAAATGAACTCGTCGTGTCAAGGCACACTATACTTTGCCGGACAGCGGCAGTGTTGCATGCGTCCCAGAAAAAAAAGTATCAAAATACACTGTGCGTTACGTTAACAAAACGAGAACGCGTTACCGCTCTACATTACCCATAGAAAAGTAACGTCGAAGTGCCACCGTTACTGAAAAAAGTTGATGTTATTCTGACTGTTGCTCCCGGGTCAGAAATTTCATTCATGGTATCTCTGCTGCAGAAGCCCGCAATAAAATTTTATTCAGCCCGAACTGTTCACCTAACGAGAATGATTTGCGCCGGTGGGCCGCACCTTGGCAATATTATATAGCCGGCCTAAATTTTTCACTGTAGCCATATTTCATGGATTCTATCTCTCAGACGCTTGTTATAATCATTCTTCTTTCAATGTGACGGCAAATATAACACGATGATGTCATCATTGTTCTTTATAAACCAGAGCGCGAATAAGAACATGGTACAAAAAAAGACTAATACATCGGCACCGTGTTCTATTCGCGCTTTGATTTATGAAAAACGAGAAATAACCAATACGCCCAAAGGTTCCCTCTTTTGAATGTCATTATTACCGCTCTCCGCAAAGAAAAAATTGATGAATAAACTGGCAGCAATTGTGACGGTGCACACCTACTAACGAAATAATGTGCAAATTAGTAGCTGTGAAAATACTTTAATGACCTCAGTGAGAGAAACATTATTTGGACACAACGTTCATTTAACTGCTAACCTGCATAATTGCCAAAATAAAAGCTGTGAGTTTGAATGGGAAACTGTTCAGGCTAATCCTAACCCATAAAAGAACTCAATACCCAGTTCTCTAATTGTGTTGCAGATAAGAAAGCGCAGAACTAATTTTCAAACGAAGTTGGCAAACAGTGCCGAAGTATTGCACAGAAAGTTTCCTACTGCAAACGTAACTTACTGCACAGCGGTGACTGCATTTCGAAGCTGTCATCGCTATGCAGCTGTCATCGCACAGTTTGACTCGCTCCTTGCTGATTACGTCCTCACCTACGCTAAATAGGAGCTTGATGGACGCACGCTAAATGGCACTCCAGGATTCACTTAAACTACGCCAAATAGACACGCTTTGTGGTACTCCTGAATTCACTTTATGACTGATTTGGCGAGCGCACGCAAAGTCTTCACGGAAAGCTTTCCTTAAGCCTACTCAGTTCGATGACATGTGGCATCAAAGATACCGAGACAGCCGCTCATATAGATGGTGATTATGTCGAGATTGCACTTCTGAAGATGCCAGTCATGTTTGGGCTGGAACTTAGGTTGCTATACCTTTAGTCTTGACGTCCGGAAGCCAGCAAAAATCTTGACAGCTTACTTTTGACAGTGACAATGACTAAATTTCTTTTTAATGCGTCGGAAATTAACGACAACTTCAACCTCGATAGCAAAGTAGCCAATATATAAAATACGTTCAAGAAATTTAGACTACAGTTGCTCCCCATTGCAATATTCCTCGAGCAAGAAAAGACCACGCGCATTGTTTTATTGTCCTAGCATCTGGTGGGTAGACAGCAATTCACCGCTACGACCAAAAACGCGTAAAAGAGCTCCAGGAAAGTATTCACTACGAGAGAAAGACATTATGCGCAAACTTTCTCAAATCGACCTAAAAAGTAAGTAGTAACACCACACTTCACGATACCGAAAATTATAACGAAAGTTAGTTATCGTTATCAGTGGCGAAATTGTAACGAGTTCGTTACTAATAAAGTCTTGTGTTACCGACGCGTAGAACATTTCAAACGTTTCATTCCTCTGAAAACAAAGAAAACTAACATTGAAATACCCAGGACAAGGGATATCTTACATTTGTCACGTCGTGTGGTCAGACTACGTCAAGGAAAGCGCTCTGGGGACTCGACAAAGCTTCAACAGCTCCTTAGCGCTAAAGAAGCATTATCTGCTAACATGGAGGCTGCTAAAGAACGTTATTACAAGGTCACCTTGCCGAAGGTAATGAAAGCAAATCCCCGAAAATTCTTCAAAGCTATGCTACCATCTGGTTGTTCATCACAGACGATGACAATTAACAACGTTACAGTTTCTGATCTAGAGATAATCGTTACAGCCTTCAACACCTACTTCCAACCAGTTTTCACGACTGACAACTGAGACATTTCCTGCTTTTCATTCAGAATCTCATCCGGGAATCGACGATGTGTCAGTGTCGCTAGAGGGCGTACTCAATCTAATTTTGAATTTAGACACCAAGACAACATGTGGTTCCGACGGCATCCCTACCAGCGTTACTAGAATAAACTCAGTTTTAAAGCTCCGTATCTCTGCCAGTGGAGGAGGATTGGCTGAACGGCAGTCGCGATAACTAGCAGCGCTGCAGTCTGATCTCGCGCTTCTCCCGGCACATCGTCGGCTACGGCGGCGCACAACTGCGGCTCGCTGCACTGTTCCTCACGCTGACTTCTTTGTTGTACTGTTATCGAACACAACCATTGATAATGCACTTCCAGTTGAAATTCTCGCGTCGCAATTGTGGACTGGACGAGGTATCCTGTATAGATTAGCCCGGATGTGTTGCTGATTGCAAGTTAGCTGAAAATCGATGTCCTGCCTATATTTGCACCGTCCGCATTCGATTTAACCTCCAAGTACGGGAAATTCTGCATGAACGAGCACATTCAGCGTAAAAATTTTATGACGACCACTAGCATTTTGACCACTGTCATCTTGTCTAGACAAAAAAAAAACAGCACAAAACGTCTGTAAAAGCCTCAAACAAGTTCACTTACTGAAATACAACAATGCTCTATAAAAACAGTACACATTTTTTCTTCTAGTTATAAAAATGAGATTTCCTTCAAGAAACAGTACCCACGCTTCACACTGTTCATTATACAAGTCTTCACGACGGCTACCAATTGAGAGAAGAGTGCAAAGTGTTCCGAAAAATTCACCTCCTTTCTCGTATTTTCCAACTTATCAGAAAGCTCCTGATTGATATTCTTGGAAAGAAAAAGAAAAAAAAACGAATATTCATGAACATTACCCTCACGTTCTCATGATGAGCGGTGTAACTGAAAAGATGCAGTGGCAGCCACTCCAACTTTTCAAGCACAATCCGAAAGAGGTAATCAACCAGGGGTATTCGAGAAAAGCCTCTCATCAGTTTTCTCAATTGCTTCTAATGTAGAAAGAAAGCCGTGTAAGGGATGATTTAGGCAGTCTTCTTGAAAACATTTCATCTGAATGAGTGCACTTTCGTTTGGTGTGGGCACGCCTGTTCCTGGTGTACTTGTGTGAGATGCTAGAGGCCCTTTTTGCACGTTGTCACAGATGCGGTGCACTCATGGTGGGCTACTTCCGAGAGCACTTGACTGCACCGAGAAGTGCCACTGACATGTGCCACCATTGCCCGCTTTAGGTTCAGAAATGAGGAACACTGCGATTGGGGAAAATATATATTGCTGTGATATGAAAGAAATGTAACAAAACCTGGCCACTGTAAAAACACTCCCGCACATAAGTTTGTGTTTTGCTGCCTTTTGTCTTGCTGTTATATTTCTGGCGTCTTCTCCAAAACTGGTCACTGAGCATTCAAGGAGCATCATGCGTTGAGGGTGAGGAGGGAGGGTAATTGGTTATGAACATTTCGGCATCAATATATGTGGTGCAATCGCTGAGGACAAGCGCGGATGGGTACCGGGTGCGAGCGTCCACTTTCCACGTAAGATCAAGACTTGTCTTGCAAGACATGACAGTAGCGTGTTAAGATGTCGTCATTTTCACGCTGACCGTCACCGACTGCGTTTGGCAGTGAGCTTTCTATCATCGCGACGCAAAGTTTGGTATAACTTCTGAATTGCGCCGGATTTCTTCAGATGTTTGTCACGCTCAACGAAATTGGTTTATACCACAATAAACACTAAATGATGGCATGCAATTGATTCATTTACCTACGCCTGATTTAATCGTTGTACAGTATAACATAGTTCTAAATTATTTCGATTGTCTGGTCACTCTCCCGGGTTATTTTTGTTGGATGTTAGAACTACCTTTGAGTGCGTGCTTTAATCATGCTCTCAAATTAGGTTGTAGGATAAGCGACTGTCTCTACATGTATACTTATATTTATAATTTTTATTCGTTGTACATTATATGAACATGATAGCTTTAACGAACACGTTTCACAGAAATTCCGCTGTTGGTGTCACTGTCGGCGTTTCCGGTTGTGAGCGAGATGATATAATCTTGTCCATGAAAAATAAAAAATAAAAAAACATGCTATTAAAAAAACTTCGGTATTAGTGAGAATCAATCCCAGGCTCTCAACGTGGCAATCACGGGTTATACAACAGAGCCACGCCAATGGTCGAAACGGATACGGAAAAAAACAATATAAATTTCATGTAGCAGAAGTTCTGAATAATATTGTGTCCAGCAAAAAAAGCGAGGCTTTATGTTCAGACTTCTTTTTTTTGTTTAATTGAAGGACTTTCTTCAATCCACGCAATATTTAGTGGTACAAGCGTAGAATCGCTTCAGGAGTCTAAACATGTGAAATGCGCAACAAGTGGGTGTCCGAAAGGACCAGCCATTACAGGGCGCTCACTCAAGTTCGCAAGTTGCTTTACGCACACGTAAAGGCACCTTTGGTGATTCACAAGAAGAAGAGTTTGGCGTGGTGGGCACTTCGCAACTGTACTTGAAGTAGACATTCTACAATACTTTGAAACGGCCAGTGCTGCACGCACAGTCGTTCGTTCCTTCACAGAACGGTGAAGGCATACACCGAGATCGAAGCCAGGGTAGTAATTGAGAAGGTGCTTCGCACAATGTCTGGTTACGCTATTGCAGTCTACTCTTTAAGGCGAAGCTCAAGTGTCCTGCAAGTTTTGTAATTGCTGTGTAATTGTTGTCCCACAATATACATACTACTTGACGGCGTTACCTCCACCACATCCACCACTTGCTACCGCGTGTAATAATAATAATAATAATAATAATATATAATAATAATAATAATAATAATATATAATAATAATAATAATAATAATAATAATAATAATAATAATATATAATAATAATTTTATTTGCACTGAATTAGGAATTTTTTCGCGTAACGTGAAAGGCTGTACAGCCAACTTGCTGACGATTGTCCGTCTGCTAGCCCCTCACCACTGGGCGAAAGAGATCGGAGGCTACATACATGATGTTTTCAAGCTGCTTAATATAGCAGCTTTCATGTTGCCCCCTCCCTCTCCACTGTGTAACCATGTTTACATAGAAAATAAATTAATGAATAAATATGCAAATGAACGAACAAGTACCGTGAAGCGGAGTTGCCGAGTGCGGTCGCTGCTGTTGGAGCCTGCAACAAAGATAGTCCGTGTGGATTCTTGGAGATAAATCTGCTCCTCCTCGCTACGCCTTATACATGAGAAAAGCGTTTTCGTACAAGAAATTACACAGTGCCAAAAACAGTCTTAGAAGTGACGTGTAAATACAGTGCACCATCCGCGGTTGTCGCTGGAACGTCACCGCGGCCGATCACAACAAGTGCGCCCAGCGTCGCTAAAGCAAAATCGTACTGCAGCGCCACTAGCTTTCGGGACCGCCATGCAGCCCGCTTCACCGGCGGAGCTCTCAAACTGAGTTTATCCTAGTAACATTGCTCCCTGTGGCTTTACTAGCTAGATACGCTCTTTGGTGTAGCAGATACCTAACACATGTATTGAAAAAAATTCTTTTGTCAGCCGCACTTTCATCACCGTGAAAACGTGCTTTCATTCTTCTCTTAAATAAATATCGTTTAATGTTCAAATATTAAACAATTATGGACCTATCTTTCTAGCAGCTCATTCTTGTAAATGCCAGAAATATTATCTTCGAACACCTTATAAGAGTTCTTGAAACGAACAATATTTTGAGCACTTCCTGGCATGGTTTCAGACGTGGTTTTAGCACCAGTACTGAAATTACATGATTTGTTCATTACATCGTGAGCTCTTTAGGACATAATGACCAGGTTGATACTTTATTCATTGATTTTGCTAAGGCCTTGGACACTGTATCTCATCTTAAGCTGTTGCTGAAATGTTTGCTATACTGATAATGCACCATTGGTGGGCGGTACATTCGACTTTCTTCTGACAGTATTCGCAATATGTGTGCTTCAACTCTACTAACTCGCCTCCGATGCCGGTTTCATCAGGAGTTCTTAGGATTTCCCAGGAGTTCTGTGTTAGGACTCATGTTATTCCTACCTACTTTTATATTAATGACCTTCCATTATATGAAGACTTCTGCTGCGCACACCGCACTGCATGTGCTGGACACCCTGAACGGTGCTTGCAGCTCTAAGGTAAAACCATGGCCAGCGAGGCACCGTCGTTTCGAGCGGAAGTCAAGAATGCATCTGTCTTTCAGTGGAACGCCAGAAGACTCAAGTCGCGCATGTCTGACTTTAGACAATTTGTATTTGTGAACCGCTTCCCCATTATTGTGATTTGTGAACCCAACCTGTGTGCTTCAATCAAGCTGTCAGGATATGAGTGCTCTATGTCCTCCACTCACAAAGACTGCAGCAAAGTTATTGTATTCATGCGCCATGACCTCACTTACGTTCACCACAGAGTCTCGCCTGATGAAGGGAATCAGTATGTGTGCCTTACTGTGAAGAAGGATAAGGTTGCTTTCACGATTATCGGAGCTTACTTATCTCCATCAAGCCGCCTTGACTGCGAGCGCTTACGCGGTATTCTGACATCGACTCCAAGGCCATGGGGGATCACTGGCGACTTCAATGCTCACCATTTCCTATGGGGAAGCTCCAGGGACAACTCTAGAGGAAGAAAATTGGTGTCCTGAGCCTCGGAGTACGAACTCTGCGTTTGTAACGATGGAAGCCTTACATATTTACGCGGATCAGCCTATAGCAGCTGCCTGGACCTTACATTGGTTTCTCGCTCACTTATCAGGAAAGTGCACTGGTTTTCGGATCTGGAAACGCGGGGCAGCGACCACATACCAACTTACCTGTGTATAGAAGGTTTCACCAGCTCCAAGTCCTCAAGAGGCCTCAAGTACATTGATTGGCCGAAATTCAAAATGTTAATGGAAGACTGCTATACCGACGGCTCATCATATAACCTAGAGGACTCGATAAAGGATGTCCTGCAGAATACCACGCATACGCATTTGACTAGTCACAGCGCACTGGTTTCGACATCGAGCTTGAGAACTTCGCGCAATACGCCGTCGTGCAGAACGAAGGTACCGACGGACAAAGTGCATGGATGATTTGCGGCTGGCTAGACGCATTCAAAAGAAAATGCAGCGGCACATGGATAAGCTGGCTAGGCGACATTGGACATCCTTTTGCGAGTCGTTGGATCCACGAAAGCCCCTATCACTGATATGGCGAACTGTCCGGGGTCTTAGCACAACCTTGGGTCAGCGACACCCGTTTACATCTCTGGCACTTCACCTTCGATGCAGAGAGATTGACGTCGCAGAATCTTTCTGTGGAAGAATTGCCGGTGATTCCTATTTCACAGTATCAAGAACGGGAACTTTTGACAACCCACCGCCCTCACGTGATCCCCGTATGGAATGCCAGTTTTCTATGGATGAGCTAGAGGCAGCACTGGCTCTGTGCAGACGTTCTTCAGCACCCGGTCCTGACGGCATTACCTATCGTGCCCTTTGTAATCTTGGAGACGAAGCTCGGAAGGCACTCTTACGCCTATACAACGACTCCTGGCAGACTGGTACTGTTCCCCAGGCATGGAAGTCAAGTCGCCTCATTCCACTTCTAAAGGCTGGTAAATACCCTTTGGATATTGCCTCATACCGTCCTATCGCACTTGCCAGTTGTGTGGGAAAAACGATGGAACGAATGATTCTAACACAAATGGAGTGGTATTTAGAGCACTACAAAATCTATCCAGTATCCATGACCGGATTCAGGCGCGGCCATTCGTCAATCGACAACGTTGTTGATCTGGTGACATATGTTCAACACCAGAAAGCCTGTAAGAGACTGTGCGCCGCCCTGTTTCTAGACGTTAAGGGGGCTTACGACAATGTCACCCATGAAGCCATCCTTAGTGCTTTGGAAACAGTAGGTCTTGGTGGCAAGATATATGTGGGTGTACAGCTATTTACAGCTGAGATCAATGTCTGCTTACAGTATATCGATTAATGAAGAACACATATCGTTCAGCAGAAGCCACAGGTTCTTGGGAGTCATAATAGATAGAAATATGTCATGGAGTCCACACGTGAACTATGTGAAGAAGCGGCTGATCGCAACATGCCACATGCTCAAATTCATTGCAGGAAAAAATTGGGGAGTGCCCATACTATCCATGCTACAACTGTACAGAGTGCTGTTTATCGGATTCTTACGGTACAGCTTACCTGCAATGTCTAACACCGGCAAGACCAACCTGCGCGCAATTCAGAGCATTCAAGCCCAAGCACTTAAGATATGCCTTGGAATACCCCGCAGTGCTTCAACGGCTGAAACCATTGCCATCGCTCAAGATCACTCGATAAATACGCATATTATTACCGAGACAATGCGCATGCACCTCAGGCATTATGCCTGGACCCCTTCTCACCACCTGGCGAGCCTAGCTGCTGAAAGGCCCCGCACGACATACGGCACTATTGTCTCCAAGCATCGTTCATCGTTTGCAGAGACATACGCACCTGCATCAAAGCCACTGCTTCCTCCTTGGAGCTTGAGCCGGCCGCGAGTTCACTTAATGATTCCAGGAATGAGGAGAAAATCGGACTTAACCGACACATGCCCTGAAACAACTGAGTCTATCCTACTGGAAGAAAACTACAGTAACCACGTGCACATTTACACGGATGGCTCTACTACGCCGTCTAGTTCAGGTGGAGCAGTGGTTATACCATCACATGGGATAACTCGGTGTTTTAAGACTTCACATGTGACAAGTTCAACAACGGCAGAACTCGAGGCTCTGCGCAATGCACTGGAACACATCAATTCAGAAGAAAGACCAGGTAAATGAGCTGTGTTTTCTGACTCAAAACCAGCGTAACAGTGCCTGATATCAGTTCTCCGACGCGGATGCCACGACCAGTTGACCTACCAAACCGTGAAACTTCACCACCTGTTAATACAAAAAGGCGATGACATCGTCTTTCAGTGGTTACCTGGGCATAGTGGTATAGGCGGCAATGATTCTGCAGATCATGCTGCTCGCACGTCACATAAAGAAGCGAACAGCGTTCCGATACCGCTTTCAAGAGCGGATGCGGCGAGGCAGATTCGTCAACTTGCCCGCAGTCTCACACTGACTGAGTGGAACACACCAAGCATACGACGTACACGACTGCACGAGCTCGACCCTTCACTACAACTCCGGCCTCCACCCGGCCTACATCGACGTGAAGCTTCGCTTCTCTATCGCCTTTGGCTGGGAGTTGCTTTCACGAAAGCTTATACTACGCTAATCAGAATTACTGACAGTGCGGCGTGCGATGTTTGCGGCACCGACGAAAATATGGAACACCTGCTGTGTCATTGTCTTCGGTTTGCCTCAGAGAGACAAGTACTTTCCAACGCAATGCGGCGACGATGATCGGCCTCTTTCTGTGCAGGTGCTATTACAGCAACGTACACATGCCTCGACAGCCCACAAGGCAGTGAAAGCCCTGCTGCGTTTCCTGAGAAAGACAGGCTTGTGTGAACGCCTCTGACATGCGGTAGAGTTCTACACGCTGCAGTGAAATTACTGTCAGTCTCTCCCCCCCCCCTTTTTTTTTCTTTCTTCCCCCTTTCTCGTCTTTCTTGTCCCCTTCCTTTATCCCCCAGTGTAGGGTAGCCAACCGGATGTCTTTCTGGTTAACCTCCCTGCCTTCTCCCTTTTTGTTGCTTCCTCCTCCTTCCACCTTCCCTTTCACACTTGTGTGAAAAAAACCTTTTCGCAGAAGACTGCGCACTCTATCATAGTGACTATGATTTTAACAACGCTAGTTTGGGCAGGGTGTCTGGATGATAAGTACCATGATTAATCATGGTCGAAACCTATTGATCTCGCATGCAACAAAGCCCTTAAGAGTTTGGATTATTTACATCATACGCTTCGTGTTTCTGCTCAGGAAACCAAACCACTTACGTTAAAAAACTCTAATTTGTACCTTTCTTGAATACGGTAGTGTGGTTTGGAACCCCCGTAAGAAATGTGACGCCAACAATCTTGAATACGTTAAAAAAAAGAGCTGTGCGCTTCATAGTATTTTTATTATTATTACTGTCAACCCTCGCTTGAGGGTCATAACAGGGAGGGAGTACAATAGTAAGTACAAAAAGAAAACCAAAACAACTGGCACTCAATAACAATGCACACAAGAAACCAAAATTGGCAGTAGTTCAATTTAACCATGACCAAAACAAGCATCAACTTCTCTGTCAAAAGATTGCACATCGGTTTATTACCAACATGATGGGGTAAACGATCCCATTGTTCTGTAGCATCCAGAAAAAACGACCACCGAAAAGTGTCAGTGCGAACGTCGAAAGGTTTAAGGAGGGCATCATGATTCATCTAGCGCTACGTTTTCCGGGAAGGTGTATGTACTCGTCTTTATGTATTTTTATTATCCCTTGCATTACAGACATAAAATCTTAAGTTTTTGTTTTCGTCTTCAAATTTCCAGTGGTTCTAAATTGCATGAATTGAGCATGTCAGTTACTGAATCGCGCCTCCTATATATAGAGCACACGAATCGCACTGCACGCCTCTGAATACGTTCTAACTTGGTGACTAAATGTTTTTGATGAGGGCTCGAAACCACGGAGGCGTACTCCAGTCTAGGTCTAATATATGTTTGGTATGCAAGCAGCTTAACGTGTTTCGGTGTTTTATACAACTTCGCTTGAAGTAACAATTTTTTAAATGATTCAGAACAAACTGATTCAATATGATGGTGCCAAGTTAAGTTGTTTGTAATTGTCACCCATAAGTATCTAAAATATGTTCTTTCACAGAGGATGTTGCTCTCGATTCTGTATTGCAATTTGAGAACATTTTTCTTATTGGTAATGTGTACATAAATAGTTTTTTTGGTTAATTTGCATATACCATTCACGACACCACAATTCCAAATCTTCAAGGCACTTGTTCAACTCAAGCTGATTATCAGTACAGCTTACAGGCATATAAATGAAACAATCATTAGCACAACATTTCATCTTAGCAGGTGGCTTTACAACAGTACTTATATCGTTGAAGTACAATAAAAACAACAGCGGGCCAAGAACGGACCCTTGAGGCACAACTGAAAATACATCTAGCGTAGCTGAAAGACAACCATCAATCCTCACCGCTTGCTTGCGGTTACGCAAGTATGCACTAATGCAATTTATAATTTCATCACTGAATCCCAATTTTTCTCGGTTTAAAACGCAGCTTAGTACGGTTGACAACATCAAAAGCTTTAGCAAAATCAATTCAAATTACACCAATCTGTTTGCGTTCGTCTATAGCCAAACCGAAATCATGAATCGTTTGAATCAACTGTGTCACTGTGGACTTGCCGCTTCTAAATCCATGCTGACAGTAATTAGGTAATTGATTGACATCCAAGTGAACCATCATATTTTTTGCTATAATATGCTCTGTAACCTTGCAGCAAACCGACGTGAGTGACGCAAGACGATAGTTGCTAATAACCATTCGGTTGCCTGCTTTAAACAAAAGTATGATGAGTGCGCGAGCGAATTCTGTGAAAGAGAGTGAGCTTCTAAGATTTTTGAAGATAATAACAAGAAAGAACGATACCCTTTCAGGAAGGCAGTTGGTATTTTGTCGGGCCGCTAGTCTTTTTCGCATCCAGATTTAGTATCCGAACAAGTACACGTTTTTGATCAAATAACAAGGGTTCCGTAGAACATGCGCATGAAGAATGCACGTTGCTATCACCGTGCACATCTGACGGCATCGTGAACACCTACTGAAAAAACCTGTTGAAGTCTTCTGCTATCTCAGTCTTTTGCGTCACTGTTCTCGATCCGGCAGAGATTTGTTCAATTTTTTTTCTTTTCTGACACTCATGTAAAGCCAGAACTTTTGAGGCGTACTCTTAAGGATTTATGCGAGGGTTTTTGAAACTCTTACTCTTTGATTCGGACAAGGCTTCTTTTAGGGATTTACGAGCTTGAGATAGTTCGGTAGTGTTCCTTCCTTCTTTCCGTAGTCTTTTAGTTTTTTTTTCATGTGTAATATATTCCTGGTTATCCATGGGCTGCGTCGTTGTACCCTTTTAAGACGAGACGGGATGAATCTATGTACACAGGTGTCCTCGATTGTCTTAAATCTATTCCATAATGTCTTAACAGATTCATATTTTGAGGTTGAGCGATATTCGTCAAAGACAACTTCTATGAAATCTAAAATAGAAGTATCATCCACTTCCGCAAAATTTTCAATTTTTACATGTGGTACAGACTTTGAGCGAGCACTTTTCTTTGTGGTACATTGGTAACAAATAGCCGATGGTCAGATACGCCCTCTTCCTCTGACACCATGTAGTCTTCCAACTGGCTTGATAAGAACAAAAGATCGAGCATTGACTTGGTTTCATTAGTTATTCTAGTGGCTTCCTTCACAATTTGCGTACGGTTGTGGGAAAACTATATTTACTAACTTATCTCCGCTTGCAGTTTCGATATTACCAGGCGTCGAGGTTTCCGAGTTAATATCAGGAAGGTTAATATCACCAGCCATTATCAACCGTGTACTATCGTTTATGCTGTTACAGAGAAAAGTATTTAGGTCATCAAAAAATTCAGGCGGTGTAGCGAGGGGCCTATAAACGACTCCAATTAGGTATACCTGGTTCTCTTGGGTTATCTTACACCATACGAACTCATGTAAGGTGTAATCAATTAGTGCTGCACAAATTGAAGATTTCACGACAATCGAAACGCCGCCCCATCGGGAATCTCGAGCCCATCTGAACATGGTGTATCCTGCCGGAACAAAGCAGTCGTTTGATACGGGACTGCTGAGCCACGTTTCTGTGATGATTACCATGTGAGCAGAGCGTGATAATATGAGACACTCTAGATCAGTCATTTTGTTTGCAATGCTACGAGCGTTTAACAGTATGACAGGTAGCTATGATGATGACGGGGTTACACCTGTAGGATTGGGGGGCCGTTATGTTCATTTGATGCCTCTAGTGGTTATCTCGATCACCCTTTCCCCGTTTGCTCTGTAAAGGGACATATTTTGCATTTTATGGTCCCAGCCATAAAGCTTGCCATCTACTTTAAGTTTATCGTGAACCAGCGTTCTTTTTCCCTGACCCTATCTGATGCCGCACTATCCCATTGTTTTCTTCCGTACATTACAGTTGACTGATTTGTGGATTTAACGTCGCAAAACACCATTTGATTATGAGAACGCCGTAGTGGAGGGCTCCGGAACCGTACATGTACAGTGTCTTGTGCATAATTATTACTCCACTAATCGAACGGCCTTTCAGTCTGCACAGTTCGTCGTCAGGCGTTTATTCTCTTTAAAATCATAAAATTTCATTATGACCGGCCTAATTATTTTCGATTGTTCTCAGACAATTCGATGAATTCTCTCTATTGTTGTGGCCTGGACTTAGTGAAGCACGTTTACCCACATTGTCCGCCTTAGTTTTTTTTTTTGCTCAGAAACTCTGAAAACTACGGCCTGAACAAGCCGCTGCGCAGGCACCGTGGCTTAGTTGGTTAAAGCGCCTGTCTAGTGAACAGGAGATCATGAGTTCGCATCTCACCGGTGCCTCGAGAGTCAAGACTAACTCTCTCTAGCTTTTTGTTTTCGAAGTAAAATTTAAAATGCTTTTAATGGTTGTCACTGCCTGAACAAGACGCGCACAGGCGCCGTGGCTTAGTTAGTTAAAGCGCCTGTCTAGTAAACAGGAGATCGTGAGTTCGAATCTCACGGTGCCTCGAGAGTCAAGACAAACGTCTCTCTAGTTTTTTGTTTTCGAAGTTTAGTTCGAAATACTTCTGATGGTGTCACTGCCTGAACAAGACGCTGCGCAGGCGCCGTGGCTTAGTTAGGTTAAAGCGCCTGTCTAGTAAACAGGAGATCGTGAGTTCGAATCTCACCGGTGCCTCGAGAGTCAAGACAAACGTCTCTCTAGTTTTTTTGTTTTCGAAGTTAGTTCGAAATACTTCTGATGGTGTCACTGCCTGAACAAGACGCTGCGCAGGCGCCGTGGCTTAGTTAGGTTAAAGCGCCTGTCTAGTAAACAGGAGATCGTGAGTTCGAATCTCACCGGTGCCTCGAGAGTCAAGACAAACGTCTCTCTAGTTTTTTGTTTTCGAAGTTAGTTCGAAATACTTCTGATGGTGTCACTGCCTGAACAAGACGCTGCGCAGGCGCCGTGGCTTAGTTGGTTAAAGCGCCTGTCTAGTAAACAGGAGATCGTGAGTTCGAATCTCACCGGTGCCTCGAGAGTCAAGACAAACGTCTCTCTAGTTTTTTTGTTTCGAAGTATTAGTTCGAAATACTTCTGATGGTGTCACTGCCTGAACAAGACGCTGCGCAGGCGCCGTGGCTTAGTTGGTTAAAGCGCCTGTCTAGTAAACAGGAGATCGTGAGTTCGAATCTCACCGGTGCCTCGAGAGTCAAGACAAACGTCTCTCTAGTTTTTTGTTTCGAAGTTTAGTTCGAAATACTTCTGATGGTGTCACTGCCTGAACAAGACGCTGCAGAAGCGCCGTGGCTTAGTTGGTTAAAGCGCCTGTCTAGTAAACAGGAGATCGTGAGTTCGAATCTCACCGGTGCCTCGAGAGTCAAGACAAACGTCTCTCTAGTTTTTTGTTTTCGAAGTTTAGTTCGAAATACTTCTGATGGTGTCACTGCCTGAACAAGACGCTGCGCAGGCGCCGTGGCTTAGTTGGTTAAAGCGCCTGTCTAGTAAACAGGAGATCGTGAGTTCGAATCTCACCGGTGCCTCGAGAGTCAAGACAAACGTCTCTCTAGTTTTTTGTTTTCGAAGTTTAGTTCGAAATACTTCTGATGGTGTCACTGCCTGAACAAGACGCTGCGCAGGCGCCGTGGCTTAGTTGGTTAAAGCGCCTGTCTAGTAAACAGGAGATCGTGAGTTCGAATCTCACCGGTGCCTCGAGAGTCAAGACAAACGTCTCTCTAGTTTTTTGTTTTCGAAGTTTAGTTCGAAATACTTCTGATGGTGTCACTGCCTGAACAAGACGCTGCGCAGGCGCCGTGGCTTAGTTGGTTAAAGCGCCTGTCTAGTAAACAGGAGATCGTGAGTTCGAATCTCACCGGTGCCTCGAGAGTCAAGACAAACGTCTCTCTAGTTTTTTGTTTTCGAAGTTTAGTTCGAAATACTTCTGATGGTGTCACTGCCTGAACAAGACGCTGCGCAGGCGCCGTGGCTTAGTTGGTTAAAGCGCCTGTCTAGTAAACAGGAGATCGTGAGTTCGAATCTCACCGGTGCCTCGAGAGTCAAGACAAACGGCTCTCTAGTTTTTTGTTTTCGAAGTTTAGTTCGAAATACTTCTGATGGTGTCACTGCCTGAACAAGACGCTGCGCAGGCGCCGTGGCTTAGTTGGTTAAAGCGCCTGTCTAGTAAACAGGAGATCGTGAGTTCGAATCTCACCGGTGCCTCGAGAGTCAAGACAAACGTCTCTCTAGTTTTTTGTTTTCGAAGTTTAGTTCTAAATACTTCTGATGGTGTCACTGCCTGAACAAGACGCTGCGCAGGCGCCGTGGCTTAGTTGGTTAAAGCGCCTGTCTAGTAAACAGGAGATCGTGAGTTCGAATCTCACCGGTGCCTCGAGAGTCAAGACTAACGTCTCTCTAGTTTTTTTTGTTTTCGAAGTATTGTTCGAAATACTTCGATGGTGTCACTGCCTGAACAAGACGCTGCGCAGGCGCCGTGGCTTAGTTGGTTAAAGCGCCTGTCTAGTAAACAGGAGATCGTGAGTTCGAATCTCACCGGTGCCTCGAGAGTCAAGACAAACGTCTCTCTAGTTTTTTGTTTTCGAAGTTTAGTTCGAAATACTTCTGATGGTGTCACTGCCTGAACAAGACGCTGCGCAGGCGCCGTGGCTTAGTTGGTTAAAGCGCCTGTCTAGTAAACAGGAGATCGTGAGTTCGAATCTCACCGGTGCCTCGAGAGTCAAGACAAACGTCTCTCTAGTTTTTTTGTTTTCGAAGTTTAGTTCGAAATACTTCTGATGGTGTCACTGCCTGAACAAGACGCTGCGCAGGCGCCGTGGCTTAGTTGGTTAAAGCGCCTGTCTAGTAAACAGGAGATCGTGAGTTCGAATCTCACCGGTGCCTCGAGAGTCAAGACAAACGTCTCTCTAGTTTTTTGTTTTCGAAGTTTAGTTCGAAATACTTCTGATGGTGTCACTGCCTGAACAAGACGCTGCGCAGGCGCCGTGGCTTAGTTGGTTAAAGCGCCTGTCTAGTAAACAGGAGATCGTGAGTTCGAATCTCACCGGTGCCTCGAGAGTCAAGACAAACCTTTCTCTAGTTTTTTGTTTTCGAAGTTTAGTTCAAAATACTTCTGATGGCGTCACTGCCTGAACAAGACGCTGCGCAGGCGCCGTGGCTTAGTTGGTTAAAGCGCCTGTCTAGTAAACAGGAGATCATGAGTTCGAATCTCACCGGTGCCTCGAGAGTCAAGGCAACCGTCTCTCTAGTTTTTTGTTTTCGAAGTTTAGTTCGAAATACTTCTGATGGTGTCACTGCCTGAACAAGACGCTGCGCAGGCGCCGTGGCTTAGTTGGTTAAAGCGCCTGTCTAGTAAACAGGAGATCGTGAGTTCGAATCTCACCGGTGCCTCGAGAGTCAAGACAAACGTCTCTCTAGTTTTTTTGTTTTCGAAGTTTAGTTCGAAATACTGCTGATGGTGTCACTGCCTGAACAAGACGCTGCGCAGGCGCCGTGGCTTAGTTGGTTAAAGCGCTGTCTAGTAAACAGGAGATCGTGAGTTCGAATCTCACCGGTGCCTCGAGAGTCAAGACAAACCTCTCTCTAGTTTTTGTTTTCGAAGTTTAGTTCGAAGTACTTCTGATGGTGTCACTGCCTGAACAAGACGCTGCAGCAGGCGCCGTGGCTTAGTTGGTTAAAGCGCCTGTCTAGTAAACAGGCAGATCGTGAGTTCGAATCTCACCGGTGCCTCGAGAGTCAAGACTAAACGTCTCTCTAGTTTTTTGTTTTCGAAGTTTAGTTCGAAATACTTCTGATGGTGTCACTGCCTGAACAAGACGCTGCACAGGCGCCGTGGCTTAGTTGGTTAAAGCGCCTGTCTAGTAAACAGGAGATCGTGAGTTCGAATCTCACCGGTGCCTCGAGAGTCAAGACAAACGTCTCTCTAGTTTTTGTTTTCGAAGTTTAGTTCGAAATACTTCTGATGGTGTCACTGCCTGAACAAGACGCTGCGCAGGCGCCGTGGCTTAGTTGGTTAAAGCGCCTGTCTAGTAAACAGGAGATCGTGTGCTCGAATCTCACCGGTGCCTCGAGAGTCAAGACTAACGTCTCTCTAGTTTTTTGTTTTTGAAGTATAATTTAAAATGCCTTGAATCTCACCGGTGCCTCGAGAGTCAAGACTAACGTCTCTCTAGTTTTTTGTTTTTGAAGTATAATTTAAAATGCTTTAATGGTGTCACTGCCTGAACAAGACGCTGCGCAGGCGCCGTGGCTTAGTTGGTTAAAGCGCCTGTCTAGTAAACAGGAGATCGGGAGTTCGAATCTCACTGGTGCCTCGAGAGTCAAGACTAACGTCTCTCTAGCTTTTTGTTTTTGAGTATAATTTAAAATGCTTCTAATGGTGTCACTGCCTGAACAAGACGCTGCGCAGGCGCCGTGGCTTAGTTGGTTAAAGCGCCTGTCTAGTAAACAGGAGATCGTGAGTTCGAATCTCACTGGTGCCTCGAGAGTCAAGACTAACATCTCTCTAGTTTTCTGTTTTCGAAGTTTAGTTCGAAATACTTTCTGATTGTGTCACTGCCTGAACAAGACGCTGCGCAGGCGCCGTGGCTTAGTGGTTAAAGCGCCTGTCTAGTAAACAGGAGATCGTGAGTTCGAATCTCACCGGTGCCTCGAGAGTCAAGACAAACATCTCTCTAGTTTTTTGTTTTCGAAGTTTAGTTCGAAATACTTCTGATGGTGTCACTGCCTGAACAAGACGCTGCGCAGGCGCCGTGGCTTAGTTAGTTAAAGCGCCTGTCTAGTAAACAGGAGATCAGTGAGTTCGAATCTCACCGGTGCCTCGGAGTCAAGACAAACGTCTCTCTAGTTTTTGTGTTCGAAGATTTAGTTCGAAATACTTCTGATGGTGTCACTGCCTGAACAAGACGCTGCGCAGGCGCCGTGGCTTAGTTGGTTAAAGCGCCTGTCTAGTAAACAGGAGATCATGAGTTCGAATCTCACCGGTGCCTCGAGAGTCAAGACAAACGTCTCTCTAGTTTTTTGTTTTCGAAGTTTAGTTCGAAATACTTCTGATGGTTTCACTGCCTGAACAAGACCGCTGGCAGGCGCCGTGGCTTAGTTGGTTAAAGCGCCTGTCTAGTAAACAGGAGATCGTGAGTTCGAATCTCACCGGTGCCTCGAGAGTCAAGACAAACGTCTCTCTAGTTTTTTGTTTTCGAAGTTTAGTTCGAAATACTTCTGATGGTGTCACTGCCTGAACAAGACGCTGCGCAGGCGCCGTGGCTTAGTTGGTTAAAGCGCCTGTCTAGTAAACAGGAGATCGTGAGTTCGAATCTCACCGGTGCCTCGAGAGTCAAGACAAACGTCTCTCTAGTTTTTTGTTTTCGAAGTTTAGTTCGAAATACTTCTGATGGTGTCACTGCCTGAACAAGACGCTGCGCAGGCGCCGTGGCTTAGTTGTTAAAGCGCCTGTCTAGTAAACAGGAGATCGTGAGTTCGAATCTCACCGGTGCCTCGAGAGTCAAGACTAACGTCTCTCTAGTTTTTTTGTTTTCGAAGTTTAGTTCGAAATACTTCTGATGGTGTCACTGCCTGAACAAGACGCTGCGCAGGCGCCGTGGCTTAGTTGGTTAAAGCGCCTGTCTAGTAAACAGGAGATCGTGAGTTCGAATCTCACCGGTGCCTCGAGAGTCAAGACTAACGTCTCTCTAGTTTTTTGTTTTCGAAGTATAGTTCGAAATACTTCTGATGGTGTCACTGCCTGAACAAGACGCTGCGCAGGCGCCGTGGCTTAGTTGGTTAAAGCGCCTGTCTAGTAAACAGGAGATCGTGAGTTCGAATCTCACCGGTGCCTCGAGAGTCAAGGACTAAACGTCTCTCTAGTTTTTTGTTTTCGAAGTTAGTTCGAAATACTTCTGATGGTGTCACTGCCTGAACAAGACGCTGCGCAGGCGCCGTGGCTTAGTTGGTTAAAGCGCCTGTCTAGTAAACAGGAGATCGTGAGTTCGAATCTCACCGGTGCCTCGAGAGTCAAGACAAACGTCTCTCTAGTTTTTTGTTTTCGAAGTTTAGTTCGAAATACTTCTGATGGTGTCACTGCCTGAACAAGACGCTGCAGAAGCGCCGTGGCTTAGTTAGTTAAAGCGCCTGTCTAGTAAACAGGCAGATCGTGAGTTCGAATCTCACCGGTGCCTCGAGAGTCAAGACAAACGTCTCTCTAGTTTTTGTTTTCGAAGTTTAGTTCGAATACTTCTGATGGTGTCACTGCCTGAACAAGACGCTGCGCAGGCGCCGTGGCTTAGTTGGTTAAAGCGCCTGTCTAGTAAACAGGAGATCGTGAGTTCGAATCTCACCGGTGCCTCGAGAGTCAAGACAAACGTCTCTCTAGTTTTTTGTTTTCGAAGTTTAGTTCGAAATACTTCTGATGGTGTCACTGCCTGAACAAGACGCTGCGCAGGCGCCGTGGCTTAGTTGGTTAAAGCGCCTGTCTAGTAAACAGGAGATCGTGAGTTCGAATCTCACCGGTGCCTCGAGAGTCAAGACTAACGTCTCTCTAGTTTTTTGTTTTCGAAGTTTAGTTCGAAATGCTTTTAATGGTGTCACTGCGTGAACAAGACGCTGCGCAGGCGCCGTGGCTTAGTTGGTTAAAACGCCTGTCTAGTAAACAGGAGATCGTGAGCTTGAATCTCATCGGTGCCTCGAGAGTCAAGACTAACCTCTCTCTAGCTTTTTGTTTTTGAAGTAAAATTTAAAATGTTTCTATTGGTGTCATTGACTGAACAAGACGCTGCGCAGGCGCCGTAGCTTAGTTGGTTAAAGCGCCTGTCTAGTAAACAGGAGATCGTGAGCTTGAATCTCACCGGTGCCTCGAGAGTCAAGACTAACGTCTCTCTAGTTTTTTTGTTTTTGAAGTATAATTTAAAATGCTTTTAATCGTGTCACTGCCTGAACAAGCCGCTGCGCAGGCGCCGTGGCTTAGTTGGTTAAAGCGCCTGTCTAGTAAACAGGAGATCATGAGTTCGAATCTCACCGGTGCCTCGAGAGTCAAGACTAACGTCTCTCTAGCTTTTTGTTTTCGAAGTAAGGGAGATCGTGAGTTCGAATCTCACCTGTGCCTCGAGAGTCAAGACTAACGTCTCTCTAGTTTCTTGTTTTTGAAGTATAATTTAAAATGCTTCTAATGGTGTCACTGCGTGAACAAGACGCTGCGCAGGCGCCGTGGCTTAGTTGGTTAAAGCGCCTGTCTAGTAAACAGGAGATCGTGAGTTCGAATCTCACTGGTGCCTCGAGAGTCAAGACTAACGTCTCTCTAGCTTTTTGTTTTTGAAGTATAATTTAAAATGCTTCTAATGGTGTCACTGCCTGAACAAGACGCTGCGCAGGCGCCGTGGCTTAGTTGGTTAAAGCGCCTGTCTAGTAAACTGGAGATCGTGTGCTCGAATCTCACTGGTGCCTCGAGAGTCAAGACTAACGTCTCTCTAGTTTCTTGTTTTTGAAGTATAATTTAAAATGCTTCTAATGGTGTCACTGCGTGAACAAGACGCTGCGCAGGCGCCGTGGCTTAGTTGGTTAAAGCGCCTGTCTAGTAAACAGGAGATCGTGAGTTCGAATCTCACCGGTGCCTCGAGAGTCAAGACAAACGTCTCTCTAGTTTTTTTGTTTTCGAAGTTTAGTTCGAAATACTTCTGATGGTGTCACTGCCTGAACAAGACGCTGCGCAGGCGCCGTGGCTTAGTTGGTTAAAGCGCCTGTCTAGTAACAGGAGATCGTGAGTTCGAATCTCACCGGTGCCTCGAGAGTCAAGACAAACCTCTCTCTAGTTTTTTTGTTTTCGAAGTTTAGTTCGAAATACTTCTGATGGTGTCACTGCCTGAACAAGACGCTGCAGAAGCGCCGTGGCTTAGTTGGTTAAAGAGCCTGTCTAGTAAACAGGAGATCGTGAGTTCGAATCTCACCGGTGCCTCGAGAGTCAAGACAAACGTCTCTCTAGTTTTTTGTTTTCGAAGTTTAGTTCGAAATACTTCTGATGGTGTCACTGCCTGAACAAGACGCTGCGCAGGCGCCGTGGCTTAGTTGGTTAAAGCGCCTGTCTAGTAAACAGGAGATCGTGAGTTCGAATCTCACCGGTGCCTCGAGAGTCAAGACAAACGTCTCTCTAGTTTTTTTGTTTTCGAAGTTTAGTTCGAAATACTTCTGATGGTGTCACTGCCTGAACAAGACGCTGCGCAGGCGCCGTGGCTTAGTTGGTTAAAGCGCCTGTCTAGTAAACAGGAGATCGTGAGTTCGAATCTCACCGGTGCCTCGAGAGTCAAGACAAACGTCTCTCTAGTTTTTTGTTTTCGAAGTTTAGTTCGAAATACTTCTGATGGTGTCACTGCCTGAACAAGACGCTGCGCAGGCGCCGTGGCTTAGTTGGTTAAAGCGCCTGTCTAGTAAACAGGAGATCGTGAGTTCGAATCTCACCGGTGCCTCGAGAGTCAAGACAAACGTCTCTCTAGTTTTTTGTTTTCGAAGTTTAGTTCGAAATACTTCTGATGGTGTCACTGCCTGAACAAGACGCTGCGCAGGCGCCGTGGCTTAGTTGGTTAAAGCGCCTGTCTAGTAAACAGGAGATCGTGAGTTCGAATCTCACCGGTGCCTCGAGAGTCAAGACAAACGTCTCTCTAGTTTTTTGTTTTCGAAGTTTAGTTCTAAATACTTCTGATGGTGTCACTGCCTGAACAAGACGCTGCGCAGGCGCCTTGGCTTAGTTGGTTAAAGCGCCTGTCTAGCAAACAGGAGATCGTGAGTTCGAATCTCACCGGTGCCTCGAGAATCAAGACAAACGTCTCTCTAGTTTTTTGTTTTCGAAGTTTAGTTCGAAATACTTCTGATGGTGTCACTGCCTGAACAAGACGCTGCGCAGCGCCGTGGCTTAGTTGGTTAAAGCGCCTGTCTAGTAAACAGGAGATCGTGAGTTCGATCTCACCGGTGCCTCGAGAGATCAATACTAACGTGCCTCCTAGTTTTTTTGTTTCCGAAGTTAGTAGTTCTAAAATACTTCTGAATGGGGTCACGGCCTGAACAGATGCTGCGCAGGCG
>NW_023612205.1:0-117246 GCF_013339725.1 Rhipicephalus microplus
CCACACTCGCCGCCATGGCTACTGGTGGCGCTGAACTGAACTCCCACGTTTAATTCACATATAAACCCTATAAAGTGGCTGGGGTATAGCTTTGGTGGTAGCTCAGTGGCAGATCATCGAACGCGTCATTCAAATGTCGCAGGTTCGGATCCTGCGAACGGCAAGTTATCTTTTCACCCACTTTTTTTCATATTTACATTACAATTTGGTCTAATATCTTCCCCTATACTTTCCATGGCATTATTGTCTCTTAGATCCCATTGTTATTGTGTAAAAACACAGAAAAACGACCCCTTAGGTTAACACTTATTTCTTTATTCATTAACGAGGGTCTCGTACTGGCAGACTTAGTGCCTTAGGTTGCATAAGTGGGACTATTGGTCAGCTGCCCACTCGTAAGAACTTCACGTGCTACGTGACGCAAAACAGGCTCAACAGAGTGTGCCACACTCGCCGCCATGGCTATTGGTGGCGCTGACCTGCACTCCCACGTTTAATTCGCATATAAACCCTATAAAGTGGCTAAGGGGGATAGGCTTTCCGTGGTAGCTCGTGGTAAGAGGATCAAACGCGTCACTTGAAGGTCGCAGCTTCGGATCCTGCGCACGGCAAGTTATCTTTTCACCCACTTTTGTCACATTTACACTAGTCCAATTTGGTATAATATCTTCTCCTATACTTTCCTTGGCATTATTGTCTGTTAGATCTCATTGTTAGTTGTGTAAAAAAACACAAGAACGACCCCTTAGGTATACACGTATTCATTATTCATTAACGAGGGTCGCGTACTGGCAGACTTAGTGCCTTAGGTTGTATAAGAGGGACGAGTGGTCAGCTGCCCCACTCGTAAGAAGTTCACCGTGCTACGTGACGGCCAAACAGGCTCATAGAAAGATGTGCGCCAACTTCGCCGCAGTGGCTACTGGTAGCGCTGACCTTACAACTCCCACGTTTAATTCACATATAACCCTATAAAGTTGCTGGGGGATAGCTGTCGTGGTAGCTCAGTGGTAGAGCATCGACGCTCCATGTCGAAGTTCGCGGTTCGATCCTTTCCACGTCAAGGTTATCTTCACTCACTTTTCTTCACCATTACAATACAATTTTGTCTAATATCTTCCACTATACTTTCCTTGGCATTATTGTCTGTTAGATTTCCTAAATATTGATTAAAAACACGGAAAAACGAGCCCTTAGGTATACACTTACATCCTTATCAATAACGAGGGTCTCGTACTTGCAGACTTAGTGCCTGTATACGAGGAACTTTTGGTCAGCTGCCCACTCGTAACAAGTTCACGTGCTACGTGACGCAAAACAGGCTCAAAAGAGTGTGGCACACTCGCCGCCATGGCTACTGGTGGCGCTGACTGACACTCCCACGTTTAATTCACATATAAACCCTATCAAGTGGCTGGGGGCAGAGCTGTCAATGTAGCTCAGTGGTAGAGCATCGAAGCGCTCATTCAAGGCGCAGGTTTGGATCCTGCCCACAGGCAAGTTATCTTTCACCTCACTTTCTTCACACTTTACATTACAGATCGTGTCTAATACTTCCCTATACCTTCCTTGGTATTATTGTCTGTTAGATCTCATATTATTGGTGTAAAAACACAGAAAACGAGCCCTTAGGTAGACACTTATTCCTTATTCATTACGAGGGTCTCGTACTGGCAGGACTTAGTGCCTTGGTGTATACGAGGGACTATTGGTCAGCTGCCACCTGTAACCAGTTCACGTGCTATTGTGACGCCAAACAGGCTCAAAAGAGTGTTGCCTCACTTCGCCGGCATGGCCTACTGGTGGCGCTGACTGAAACTCCCACGTTTAATTCACATATAAACCCTATAAAGTGGCCTGGGGGATAGCTGTCGTGGTAGCTCAGTGGTAGAGCATCGAACGCGTCATTCGAAGGTCGCAGGTTCGCATCCTGCCCACGGCAAGTTATCTTCACTCACTTTTCTTCACCATTACAATACAATTTGGTCTAATATCTTCCCCTATACTTTCCTTGGCATTATTGTCTGTTAGATCTCATTAGTTATTGTGTAAAAACAGAAAGAACGAGCCCTTAGGTATACACTTATTTCCTTATTCATTAACGAGGGTCTCGTACTGGCAGACTTAGTGCCTTAGGTTGTATAAGAGGGACTATTGGTCAGCTGCCCACTCGTAACAAGTTCACCTGCTACGTGACGCCAAACAGGCTCAAAAGAGTGTGCCACACTCGCCGCCATGGCTACTGGTGGCGCTGACTGACACTCCCACGTTTAATTCACATATAAACCCTATAAAGTGGCTGGGGGATAGCTGTCGTGGTAGCTCAGTGGTAGAGCATTCGAACGCGTCATTCGAAGGTCGCAGGTGCGGATCCTGCCACGGAAAGTTATCTTTTAACCCACTTTTCATCACATTTACTATACAATTTGGTCTGATATCTTCCACTATGCTTTCTTTGGCATTATTGTCTGTTAGATCTCAATAGTATTGTGTAAAAACACGGAAAAACGACCCTTCGGTTATAAATTTATTTCCTTATTCATTAACGAGGGTCTCGTACTGGCAGGCTTAGTGCCTTAGGTTGTATAAGAGGGACTATTGGTCAGCTGCCCACTCGTAAGAAGTTCACCTGCTACGTGACGCCAAACAGGCTCAACAGAGTGTGCCACACTCGCCGCCATGGCTACTGGTGGCGCTGACCTGCACTCCCACGTTTAATTCGCATATAAACCCTATAAAGTGGCTAGGGGGATAGCTTTCGTGGTAGCTCAGTGGTAGAGGATCAAACGCGTCATTTGAAGGTCGCAGGTTCGGATCCTGCGCACGGCAAGTTATCTTTTCACCCACTTTTTTTCACATTTACATTACAATTTGGTCTAATATCTTCCCCTATACTTTCCTTGGCATTATTGTCTGTTAGATCTCATGATTATGTGTAAAACACAGAAAAACGAGCCCTTAGGTATACACTTACTTCCTCATTCAATAACGAGGGTCTCGTACTGGCAGGCTTAGTGCTTGTATACGAAGGACTATTCGTCAGCTGCTTACTCGTAACAAGTTCACCTGCTACGTGACGCCAAACAGGCTCAAAAGAGTGTGCCACACTCGCCGCCATGCCTACTGGTGGCGCTGACTGACACCCCCACGTTTAATCCACATATAAACCCTATCAAATGGCTGGGGGCAGAGCCTTCACTGTAGCTCAGTGGTAGAGCATCGAGCGCGTCATTCAAAGGCCGCAGGTTTGGATCCTGCCCACGGCAAGTTATCTTTTCACCAACTTTTCTTAACATTTACATTACAATTTGGTCTAATATCTTCTCCTATACTTTCCTTGGTATTATTGTCTGTTAGATCTCAATAGTATTGTGTAATACACGGAAAAACGAGCCCTTATGTACACACTTCCTTATTCATTAGTGAGGGTCTCGTACTGGCAGACTTAGTGCCTTAGGTTGTATAAGAGGGACTATTGCTCAGCTGCCCACTCGTAAGAAGTTCACGTGCTACGTGACGCCAAACAGGCTAAAAAGAGTATGCCACACTCGCCGCCATGCCTGCTAGTGGCGCTGACTGACACTCCCACGTTTAATTCACATATAAACCCTATAAAGCGGCTGGGGGATAGCTGTCGTGGTAGCTCAGGGGTAGAGCATCGAACGCGTCATTCGAAGGTGGCAGATTCGGATCCTGCGCACGGCAAGTTATCTTTTCACCCACTTTTTTCTCACATTTACATTACAATTTGGTCTAATATCTTCCCCTATACTTTCCTTGGCATTATTGTCTGTTAGACCTCATTGTTATTGTGTAAAAACACAGAACGACCCCTTCGGTATAAACTTATTTCCTTATTCATTAACGAGGGTCTCGTACTGGCAGGCTTAGTGCCTTAGGTTGTATAAGAGGGACTATTGGTCAGCTGCCCACTCGTAAGAAGTTCACCTGCTACGTGACGCCAAACAGGCTCAAAAGAGTGTGCCACACTCGCCGCCATGGCTACTTGTGGCCCTGACTGACACTCCCACGTTTAATTCACATATAAACCCTATAAAGTGGCTGGGGGATAGCTGTCGTGGTAGCTCAGTGGTAGAGCATCGAACGCGTCATTCGAAGGTCGCAGGTTCGGATCCTGCGCACGGCAAGTTATCTTTTCACCCACTTTTTTTCACATTTACATTACAATTTGGTCTAATATCTTCCCCTATACTTTCCTTGGCATTATTGTCTGTTAGATCTCATTGTTATTGTGTAAAAACACAGAAAACGACCCCTTAGGTATACACTTATTTCCTTATTCATTAACGAGGGTCTCGTACTGGCAGACTTAGTGCCTTAGGTTGTATAAGAGGGACTATTGGTCAGCTGCCCACTCGTAACAAGTTCACGTGCTACGTGACGCCAAACAGGCTCAAAAGAGTGTGCCACACTCGCCGCCATGGCTACTGGTGGCGCTGACCTGCACTCCCACGTTTAATTCACATATAAACCCTATAAAGTGGCTGGGGGATAGCTTTCGTGGTAGCTCAGTGGTAGAGCATCGAACGCGTCATTTGAAGGTCGCAGGTTCGGATCCTGCGCCCGGCAAGTTATCTTTTCACCCACTTTTTTTCACATTTACATTACAATTTGGTCTTACATCTTCCCCTATACTTTCCTTGGCATTATTGTCTGTTAGATATTATTGTTATTCTGTAAAAACACAGAAAAACGACCCCTTAGGTATACGCTCATTTCTTTATTCATTAACGCGGGTCTGGTACTGGCAGATTTAGTGCCTTGTGGTTGTATACGAGGGACTATTGGTCAGCTGCCCACTCGTAACAAGTTCACATGCTATGTGACGGCAAACAGGCTCAAAAGAGTGTGCCGCCCTCGCCACCAGGGCTACTGGTGGCGCTGACTTACACTCCCACGTTTAATTCACATATAAACCCTATAAAGTGGCTGGGGGGATAGCTGTCGTGGCAACTCAGTGGTAGAGCATCGAACGCGTCATTACAAGGTCGCAGGTTCGGATCCTGCCCACGGCAAGTTATCTTTCACCCACTTTTTCTTCAATTTACATTACAATTGCGTCTAATATCTTCCCCTATACTTCCTTGGCATTATTGTCTTTTAGATCTATTAGTATTGTGTAAAACCCCGGAAAAACGAGCCCTTAGGTATAAACTTATTTCTTATTCATTAACGTGGTCTCGTACTGGCAGACTTAGTGCCTTAGGTTGTTATACGGGGACTATTGGTCAGCTGCCCACTCGTAACAAGTTCACGTGCTTAGTGATGCCAAACAGGCTCAAAAGAGTGTGGCCACACTCGCCGCCATGCCTACTGTGCGCTGACCTGCACTCCCACGTTTAATTCACATATAACCCTATAAAGTGGCTGGGGGATAGCTTTCGTGTAGCTCAGTGGGTAGAGCATCGAACGCGTCATTCGAAGGTCGCAGGTTCGGATCCTGCCCACGGCAAAGTTATCTTTTAACCGCAATTTTCTTCCATTTACATTATACTTCGTCTATTATCTTCCCCTATACTTTCCTTGGCATTATGTCTGTTAGATCTCATTGTTATTGTGTAAAAACACAGAACGACCCCTTCGGTATAAACTTATTTTCTTATTCATTAACGAGGGTCTCGTACTGGCAGACTTATTGCCTTAAGGTTGTATACGAGGGACTATTGGTCAGCTGCCCACTCGTAAGAAGTTCACCTGCTACGTGACCCCGACAGGCTCAAAAGAGTGTGCCACACTCGCCGCCATGGCTACTGGTGGCGCTGACCTGCACTCCCACGTTTATATCACATATAAACCCTATAAAGTGGCTGGGGGGATAGCTTTCGTTGTAGCTCAGTGGTAGAGCATCAAACGCGTCATTTTAAGGTCGCAGGTTCGGATCCTGCCCATGGCAAGTTATCTTTTGACCGACTTTTCTTCACATTTACATTACTACTTCGTCTATTATCTTCCCCTATACTTTCCTTGGCATTATTGTCTGTTAGACCTCATTGTTATTGTGTAAAAACACAGAACGACCCCTTCGGTATAAACTTATTTTCTTATTCATTAACGAGGGTCTTGTACTGGCAGACTTATTGCCTCAAGGTTGTATACGAGGGACTATTGGTCAGCTGTCCACTCGTAAGAAGTTCACCTGCTACGTGACGCCAGACAGGCTCAAAAGAGTGTGCCACACTCGCCGCCATGGCTACTGGTGGCGCTGACCTGCACTCCCACGTTTAATTCACATATAAACCCTATAAAGTGGCTGGGGGGATAGCTTTCGCGTTAGCTCAGTGGTAGAGCATCAAACGCGTCATTCGAAGGTCGCAGGTTCGGATCCTGCGCACGGCAAGTTACCTTTCACCCACTTTTTTTCCCATTTACATTATAATTTGGTCTAATACCTTCCTCTATACTTTCCTTGGCATTATTGTCTGTTAGATCTCATTGTTAATGTGTAAAAACAAGGAAAAACGAGCCCTTAGGTATACCCTTATTTCCTTCTTCACTAACGATGGTCTCGTACTGGCAGACTTCAGTGTCCTGTAGGTTGTATACAGAGGGACTATTGGTCAGCTGCCCACTCGTAAAAGTTCACGTGCTACGTGACGCCAAACAGGCTCAAACAGGTTGCCGCCCTCGCCGCCGTGGCTACTGGTGGCGCTGACTTACACTCCCACGTTTAATTCACATATAAGTCTATAAAGCGGCTGGGGGGATAGCTGTCGTGGCAGCTCAGTGGTAGAGCATCGAACGCGTCATTAGAAGGTCGCAGGTTCGGATCCTGCCCACGGGAAATTTATCTTTAACCCACTTTTCTTCACATTTACATTTCAATTTGGTCTGATATCTTCCCCTATACTTTCTTTGGCATAATTGTCTGTTAGATCTCAATAGTATTGTGTAAAAACACGGAAAAACGAGCCCTTAGGTACACACTTCCTTATTCATTAGTGAGGGTCTCGTACTGGCAGACTTAGTGCCTTAAGGTTGTATACGAGGGACTATTGGTCAGCTGCCCACTCGTAAGAAGTTCACCTGCTACGTGACGCCAGACAGGCTCAAAAGAGTGTGCCACACTCGCCGCCATGGCTACTGGTGGCGCTGACCTGCACTCCCACGTTTAATTCACATATAAACCCTATAAAGTGGCTGGGGGGATAGCTTTCGTTGTAGCTCAGTGGTAGAGCATCAAACGCGTCATTTTAAGGTCGCAGGTTCGGATCCTGCCCACGGCAAGTTATCTTTTCACCCACTTTTCTTCACATTTACATTACAATTTGGTGTAATATCTTCTCCTATACTTTCCTTGGCATTATTGTCTGTTAGATCTCACTAATATTGTGTAAAAACACAGAAAACGAGCCCTTAGATATACACTTATTTTCTTCTTCATTAACGAGGGTCTCGTACTGGCAGACTTAGTGCCTTAAGGTTGTATACGAGGGACTATTGGTCAGCTTCCCACTCGTAACAAGTCCACGTGATCCGTGACGCCAAACAGGCTCAGAAGAGTGTGCCACACTCGCCGCCATGCCTACTGGTGGCGCCGACTTACACTCCCACGTTTAATTCACATATAAACCCTATAAAGAGGCTGGGGGATAGCTGTCGTGGTAGCTCAGTGGTAGAGCATCGAACGCGTCATTCGAAGGTCGCAGGTTCGGATCCTGCCCACGGCAAGTTATCTTTCACCCACTTTTCTTCACATTTACATTACAACTTGGTCTAATATCTTCCTCTATACTTTCCTTGGCATTATTGTCTGTTAGATCTCATTGTTATTGTGTAAAAACACGGAAAAACGAGCCCTTAGGTATACACTTATTTCCTTATTCATTAACGAGGGTCTCGTACTGGCAGACTTAGTGTCCTTAGGTTGTATACGAGGGACTATTGGTCAGCTGCCCACTCGTAACAAGTTCACGTGCTACGTGACGCCAAACAGGCTAAAAGAGTGTGCCACACTCGCCGCCATGGCTACTGGTGGCGCTGACTGACACTCCCACGTTTAATTCACATATAAACCCTATAAAGTGGCTGGGGGATAGCTGTCGTGGTAGCTCAGTGGTAGAGCATCGAACGCGTCATTCGAAGGTCGCAGGTTCGGATCCTGCGCACGGCAAGTTATCTTTCACCCACTTTTCTTCACATTTACATTACAATTTGGTCTGATATCTTCTCCTATACTTTCTTTGGCATAATTGTCTGTTAGATCTCAATAGTATTGTGTAAAAACACGGAAAACGAGCCCTTAGGTACACACTTCCTTATTCATTAGTGAGGGTCTCGTACTGGCAGACTTAGTGCCTTAGGTTGTATAAGAGGGACTATTGGTCAGCTGCCCACTCGTAACAAGTTCACGGGCTACGTGACGCCAAACAGGCTCAAAAGAGTGTGCCACACTCGCCGCCATGCCTACTGGTGGCGCTGACTGACACTCCCACGTTTATTCACATATAAACCCTACAAAGCTGCTGGGGGATAGCTGTCAAGGTAGCTCAGTGGTAAGAGCACGCAACAGCGTCATTAAAAGGTCGGCAGGTTCGCATACTGCCCACGGCAAGTTAGTCTTCACTCACGTTTCTTCACCATTACATTACAATTTGGTCTATAGCTTCCACTATACTTTCCTTGGTCATTATGTCCTGTTAGAATCTCATTATTAATTGTGTAAAAACACTGGAAAAACGAGCTCTTAGGTATACACTGACTTCCTTATTCAATAACGAGGCGTGCTCGGTACTGGCAGACTTACTGCCATGGAGGTTGTATACGAGGACTATTAGTCAGCTGCCCACTCGTAACAAGTTCACGTGCTAGAGTGACCGGCACAATAGGCTCAAATGGAGTGTGGCCACACTCGCCGCCAAGGGCTACTGGTGGCGCTGACGACACTCCCACGTTTAATTCACATATAACCCTACAAAGCGGCTGAGGGGATAGCTGTCGTGGTAGATCAGTGGTAGAGCATCGAAAGCGTCATTCGAAGGTAGCAGGTTCGGATCCTGCCCACGGCAAGTTACCTTTCACCCACTTTTTTCACACTTACATTACAACTTGGTTTAATACATTCCTCTATACTTTCCTTGGCATTATTGTCTGTTAGATCTCAATAGAATTGTGAAAAAACACGGAAAAACGAGCCCTTATGTACACACTTCCTTATTCATTAGTGAGGGTCTCGTACTGGCAAACTCAGTGTCTTAAGGTTGTATACGAGGGACTATTGGTCAGCTGCCCACTCGTAACAAGTTCACGTGCTACGTGACACCAAACAGGCTCAAAAGAGTGTGCCACACTCGCCGCCATGCCTACTGGTGGCGCTGACTGACACTCCCACGCTTAATTCACATAAAAACTCTATAAAGCGGCTGGGGGATTGCTGTCATTGTAGATCATTGGTAGAGCATCAAACGCATCACTTTAAGGTCGCAGGTTCGGATTCTGCCCACGGCAAGTTATCTTTTCACCCACTTTTCTCACATTCACATTCCAATTTGGTGTAATATCTTCTCCTATACTTTCCTTGGCATTATTGTCTGTTAGATCTCACTAATATTGTGTAAAAACACAGAAAACGAGCCCTTAGATATACCCTTATTTCCTTCTTCACTAACGATGGTCTCGTACTGGCAGACATAATGCCTTGTGGTTGTATACGAGGGACTATTGGTCAGCTGTTTACTCGTAAGAAGTTCACCTGCTACGTGACGCCAGACAGGCTCAAAAGAGTGTGCCACACTCGCCACCATAGCTACTGGTGGCGCTGACCTGCACCCCTACGTTTAATTCGCATATAAACCCAAAAAGTGGCGGGGGGTATGGCTTTCGTGGTAGCTCAGTGGTAGGGGATCAAATGCGTCATTTGAAGGTCGCAGGCTCGGATGCTGCGCTCGGCAAGTTATCTTTTCACCCACTTTTTTTCACATTTACATTACAGTTTGGTCTAATATCTTCCCTATACTTTCCTTGGCATTATTGTCTCTTAGATTTCATTATTATTGATTAAAAACACGGAAAAACGAGCCCTTAGGTATACACTTCCTTATTCATTAGTGAGGGTCCTCGTACTGGCTAACTTAGTGCCTTAGGGTGTATAGAGGGACTATTGCCCCCCCTCGCTGCCTACTCGTAAGAAGTTCACGTGCTACGTGACGCCAAACAGGGCTAACAAGAGTAGGTGCCAGCACTCGCCGCCATGCCTGAGCTAGTGGCGCTGACTGAACCTCCCACGTTAATCACATATAAACCCTATAAAGCGGCGGGGGATAGCTAGGCGGGGTAGCTCAGGGGTAGAGCAATCGAACGCGTCCATTCGAAGGTGCAGGATTCGGATCCTGCGCCGGCAAGTTATATTTTCACCCACTTTTTCCTCACATTTACAGTACAATTGGTCTAATATCTTCCCTATACTTTCCTTGGCATTATTGTCTGTTAGACCTCATGGTTATTGTGTAAAAACACAGAACGTACCCCTTCGGTATAAACTTGATTGCCTTATGCATTAACGATTGGTCTCGTACTGGCAAGGCATTACGTGAGCCTGACTATAACACATAAAAAGCGAACATTCTCAGTAATAGGAGGATACATACACCCAAGCGCACATATGGACTGCTTCCACCTGGGGACCATTCTTCAAGCAGCACAAAGGCCACACATGTGATCGGCGATTTTAATGCACATCATCCTCACTGGGGTAGCACTACAACGAATTATCGCGGAAAAGATTTAGCCAATTTTATATACAACTATGGACTAAGCGTACTCAACGACGGATCACCTACATTTGTTCGTGGCACGTCCTACAGCAGCTGCCTCGACCTCTGTTTCATTTCCAGAAACCTTCTGTCTTCCGCATGTTGGTGCACAAATTTGGACACTCGCGGCAGTGACCACCTTCCAACCTATGTTCGTTCAGGTGGTTTCACCGCACGCACACACGCTACATCCGTCAAACTGACTGGACACTGTTCAAGGCATCTGTCAAGTCTGGCTGTGAGCACACGACTGATCCATCCGAGATAGAAAACATCATTGCTTCTTCGCTGCGTGACACAACCAAACAGGTTAACCTACCGATGCAGAGATCAGCAGTTGACTCCCAATTCGAGGCCCTTCGTGCAATCCGTCGCCGTGCCGAACGCCGATACAGACGAACGAAGTCACCTTCAGACCTTTACGCCTGTCGTCGAGCTCAACGACATGTTCTTCGGCATCTTGACAAGATTGACAGGCAACGTTGGAGAACTTTCTGTGGATCTCTGGACCCCAGGCAACCTCTATCTATGATCTGGCGGGTGGTACGAAGTTTGCAGACAACCCCCCCACAACATCAACCATTTCAAGCTGTTGCTCTACATCAGGGACGGACAGAAGTTGAGATAGCCAGGGACTACTGTAGCCTCATCGTGGACACCACTGATGATCTTGCCACTAATGAGCTTCTTACTACCATTGCGCCTCCATCGTCTGACGAGCGCCTTAATGTACGTTTTACAGTACATAAACTTGACGCTGCGATTTCTGCCTCCCGCCGATCATCGGCACCAGGACCTGACGAAATCACGTATGCTGCACTCAACCATCTTGATACAGAAGCACGACGTATCCTGTTATCTCATTATAACACCTCATGGGAGTCAGGAGAAGTCCCAGCTAACTGGAAATGCAGTCGCATTATTGCATTGCTCAAGCCGGGGAAGTGTCCTTATGCACTTTCCTCCTACAGACCAATCGCGTTAGCCAGCTGCGTTGGAAAATTGATGGAAAGAATGGTACTGGCACGATCAAAGTGGCTTCTAGAGAGCAACAACTCCTTTCCTGCATTTATGAACGGCTTCAGAAGAGGCCGATCTGCCATTGATGGTGTGGTCGACTTGATCACCAGCGTTGAAGAGGAAAGAAGCCGACGCAGACTAGTGGCGGCGGTCTTCTTAGACATTAAGGGTGCCTACGATAATGTGCTGCATTATGCGATCCTTGACGCACTGGAAGATTTAGACATCGGTGGATGACTGTATGCTTGGATTTTTAGCTACCTTAGGGACCGCACCATATCATCATCATCATCATCATCAGCCTGACTACGTCCACTGCAGGACAAAGGCCTCTCCCATGTTCCGCCAGTTAACCCGGTCCTGTGCTTGCTGCTGCCAATTTATACCCGCAAACTTCTTAATCTCATCTGCCCACCTAACCTTCTGTCTTCCCCTAACCCGCTTCCCTTCTCTGGGAATCCAGTCAGTTACCCTTAATGACCAGCGGTTATCCTGTCTACGCGCTACTTGCCCTGCCCATGTCCATTTCTTCTTCTTGATTTCAGCTATGATATCCTTAACCCCCGTTTGTTCCCTAATCAACTCTGCTCTCTTCTTGTCTCTTAAGGTTACACCTACCATTTTTCTTTCCATTGCTCGCTGCGTCGTCCTCAATTTAAGCTGAACCCTCTTTGTAAGTCTCCAGGTTTCTGCTCCGTAGCTAAGTACCGGCAAGATACAGCTGTTATATACCTTCCTCTTGAGGGATAGTGGCAATCTACCTGTCATAATTTGAGAGTGCTTGCCGAATGTGCTCCACCCCATTCTTATTCTTCTAGTTACTTCAATCTCGTGGTTCGGCTCTGCGGTTATTACCTGCCCTAAGTAGACATAGTCTTTTACAACTTCAAGTGCACTGTTACCTATCTCGAAGCGCTGCTTCTTGCCGAGGTTGTTGTACATTACTTTCGTTTCTGCAGATTAATTTTAAGACCCACCTTTCTGCTCTCCTGTCTAACTCCGTAATCATGAGTTGCAATTCGTCCCCCGAGTTACTCAGCAATGCAATGTCATCGGCGAAGCGCAGGTTACTAAGGTATTCTCCATTGACTCTATCCCTAACTGTTCCCATTCTCGGCTTCTGAAAACCTCCTGTAAGCACGCGGTAAATAGCATTGGGGAAATTGTGTCCCCTGCCTTACACCCCTTCTTGATTGGTATTCTGCACTCGCCGCCATGCCTACGGGTGGCGCTGACTGACACTCCCACGTTTAATTCACATATAAACCTTATAAAGTGGCTGGGGGATAGCTGTCGTGGTTGCTCAGTGGCAGAGCATCGAACGCGTCATTCGAAGGTAGCAGGTTCGGATCCTGCGCACGGCAAGTTACCTTTCACCCACTTCTTTTCACATTTACATTACAATTTGGTCTAATACCTTCCTCTACACTTTCCTTGGCATTATTGTCTGTTAGATCTCATTGTTACTGTGTAAAAACACGGAAAAACGAGCACTTAGGTATACCCTTATTTCCTTCTTCACTAACGATGGTCTCGTACTGGCTGACTTACTGCCTTGTGGTTGTATACGAGAACTATTGGTCAGCTGCCCACTCGTAACAAGTTCACGTGCTATGTGACGGCAAACAGGCTAAAAGAGTGTGCCGCCCTCGCCGCCGTGGCTACTGGTGGCGCTGACTTACACTCCCACGTTTAATTCACATACTATGGTAGCAGTTGATCCCATGTAGATTTCTTCCAGAATGTTTATATATACTTCATCTACGCACCAAATACATGACGACAAGTAACGGAGACACCGATCGATATAAGGTTCATCGTGGTGTTCCCCAAGGAGAGTTCTCAGCCCGATCCTATTCATGTCGCAATGATCGGCCTAGCAGCAGAACTTCCCAGCACGGTGAAGACAATGCATACGCTGATGACATATGCATATGGGCATCCGGAACTACTCGTCCGCAATTGCGAGCTCCACTACAGCGTGCAGTGACGATCACATACAAATATCTACGACGTCAGGGGCTCACTCTTTCAATCGACAAATGCGCAGTGCTTGCGTTCACGCGCAAGCATATGTCGCAATACCCGATATTTATTAATGGGGCAGCGATACCTGCTGTAACGCACTACAAGTTCCTCGGGGTTGTCGTACACAGAGATCTATCGTGGACGAGGCATGTCGCCGTACCTAAATCTAAATTGAAGAGCTTTGCTCTCATTCTTCGCCACCTAGCAGGAGCAAGATGGGGCCCATCAGAATCATCGCTACTTCAATTATACAATGCTCTATTTGTGGGATACATTCGATACAGCATGCCGGTACTTTCCAATATGAGACCTAGTTGTGTGAAGACACTCGAGAGTGTTCATGCTCAATGCTTACGAAGATGCTTGGGTCTACCACGCTGCACTTCAACAAATGGGACAATCGCAGAGGCTCGGGCTTGTCCCATCAGTGTATACATGCTCTGCGAGCCACTTAGAGTTCACCTACGATTACTGAGCAGACACAGACAGCACCCGCTGTCAGTACTACCCGCCACTCACCCAAATTGCAGTTTCTCAAAAGTAATATTGCGGCATGAAAATATTATACCATCAATGCTTTCTCCACCAAATGCCCCTGCAGTGCCACCTTGGGTTCTGCCTAAACCACCTATCTCTTTTACGATACTTGGAATTACGAAGAAGTCGCTCATTTCTTCTGTTGGCCTCAGACAACTGACCCTATGTCACATTTATACAACGTACAGTGATTCTCTGCACGTGTACACCGACGGATCCACCACGCTAAACACCTCCGCCGCAGCCTTTTTCATCCCAGACATGGATATCGCTCGACAATTCAAAGTGGACCATAAAACCACATCAACTGCCGCAGAGCTTGTCACTATCCGAAAGGCAATAAGGTTTATTTCCGGAGAGCGACCTCGAGCCTGGACGATTTTCTGTGATGCCAAACCCGCTTTGCAAACCATTAATTGCATCATGAAGCAAGGTCCATATTACAGCTTGGCAATAGAAATCACAGAACTTATTCAGGTTGCTTCAACAAATGGCCATCTTATAACTTTCCAGTGGATTCCCGCTCATTGCGGCATGATGGGAAACGAAGAGGCAGACGCTCAAGCTAAAAATGCCTTGATCAGTGCCCCTGAAGTACGCATTGCGTTTTCACGAGCTGACACGAACGCCCTGCTTCGCTGCGTGATTCGCAGCTACACACTTCAGCACTGGACCAAACCGGATCGGCGACACCAGCGACTTCACAAATGGGACCCGGAAATGAGGTTCCGCATGCCTCCTAAATTGAAACGGCAACTCACAAGTATGATCCACCGCATTCGTCTTGGTGTAGCGTACACTAGACGTTACGCACATATCATCGGTCGCAGTGACACCGGTCCTAATTGTGAACACTGTGATGTGCCAGAAACACTTGAGCACATATTTTGTGTGTGCCCAGCATACGCACGTGAACGACAAACACTGATTTCTTCTACTGAACAATATCGCAGTAGGTCATTAACTGATGAGAGCATGTTGGGCCCTTGGCTAGACACCAACAGTGCAACTGCGGTCACAAGAGCAGTTATTACCTTTTTAGAAACAACTGGACTATGTGCGTGGCTATAAAATGTGTCTCAGGTAGAAAGAACACTACATACTCACCTCTCTATTTCACCATTGTCATCCATTAATCTTTCTTTTCCCCTTTTCCCTTCCCCCAGTGTAGAGTAGCAGGCTAGAGCAAACTATCGCTCAGGCCGACCTCTCTGCCTTTCTGTAAATAAACATACTTCCTTCCTTCCTTCCTTATTCATTAACGATGGTCTCGTACTGGCAAACTTACTGCCTTGTGGTTGTACACGAGGGACTATTGGTCAGCTGCCCACTCGTAACAAGTTCACGTGCTATGTGACGGCAAACAGGCTCATAAGAGTGTGCCGCCCTCGCCGCCGTGGCTACTGGTGGTGCTGACTTACACTCCCACGTTTAATTCACATATAAACCCTATAAAGCGGCTGGGGGATAGCTGTCATTGTAGCTCATTGGTAGAGCATCAAACGCGTCATTTTAAGGTCGCAGGTTCGGATCCTGCCCACGGCAAGTTATCTTTTCACCGACTTTTCTTCACATTTACATGACAATTTGGTCTAATATCTTCTCCTATACTTTCCTTGGCATCATTGTCTGTTAGATCTCAATAATATTGTGTAAAAACACAGAAAACAAGCCCTTAGATATACACCTATTTTCTTATTCACTAACGAGGGTCTCGTATATGCAGACTTAGTGCCTTAAGGTTGTATACGAGGGACTATAATTCAGCTTCCCACTCGTAACAAGTCCACGTGATCGGTGACACCAAACAGGCTCAGAAGAGTGTGCCACACTCGCCGCCGTGGCTACTGGTGGTGCTGACTTACACTCCCACGATTAATTCACATATAAACCCTCTCAAGTGGCTGGGGGGCAGAGCTGTCATTGTAGCTCAGTGGTAGAGCATCGAGCGCGTCATTCAAAGGCCGCAGGTTTGGATCATGCCCACGGCAAGTTATCTTTCACCCACTTTTCTTCACATTTACAGTAAAACTTGGTCTAATATCTTCCCCTATACTTTCCTTGGCACTATTGTTTGTTAGATCTTAGTATTATTGTGTAAAAACACGGAAAAACAAGCCCTTAGGTATACACTTATTTCCTTATTTATTAACGAGAATCTCGTACTGGCAGAATTAGCGCCTTAAGCTTGCATACGAGGAACAACTGGTCAGCTGCCCACTCGTAACAAGTTCACGTGCTACGTAACGTCATACAGGCTCAAAAGAGTGTGCCACACTCGCTGTCATGGCTACTGGTGGTGCTGACTGACACTCCCACGTTTAATTCACATATAAACCCTATAAATTGGCTGGAGGGATAGCTGTCGTTGTAGCTCAGTGGTAGACCATCGAAAGCGTCATTAGAAGGTCGCAGGTGCGGATCCTGCCCACGGAAAGTTATCTTTTGAGCCACTTTTTCACAATTACAATACAAGTTGGTCAGATATTTTCCCCTATACTTTCTTTGACATTGTTGTCTGTTAGGTCTCAATAGTATTGTGTAAAAACACGGAAAAACAAGCCCTTAGGTACACACTTCCTTATTCATTTACAAGGGTGTCGTACTGGCAGACTTAGTGCCTTAGGTTGAATAAGAGGGACTACTGGTCAGCTGCCCACTCGTAAGAAGTTCACATGCTACGTGACTCCAAACAGGCGCAAAAGAGTGTGCCACATTCGCCTCCATGGCTACTGGTGGCGCTGACCTGCACTCCCACGTTTAATTCACATATAAACCCTATAAAGTGGCTGGGGGATAGCTGTCGTGGTAGCTCAGGGGTAGAGCATCGAACGCGTCATTCGAAGGTCGCAGGTTCGCATCCTGCCCACGGCAAGTTATCTTCACTCACTTTTCTTCACCATTACAATACAATTTGGGCTAATATCTTCCACTATACTTTCCTTGGCATTATTGTCTGTTAGATCTCATTATTATTGTGTAAAAACGCGGAAAAACGAGCCCTTAGGTATAAACTTACTTATTCAATTACGAGGGTCTCGTACTGGCAGACTTACTGCCTTGTGGTTGTATACGAGGGACTATTGGTCAGCTGCCCACTCGTAACAAGTTCACGTGCTATGTGACGGCAAACAGGCTCAAAAGAGTGTGCCGCCCTCGCCGCCGTGGCTACTGGTGGCGCTGACTTACACTCCCACGTTTAATTCACATATAAGTCTATAAAGCGGCTGGGGGGATAGCTGTCGTGGCAGCTCAGTGGTAGAGCATCGAACGCGTCATTAGAAGGTCGCAGGTTCGGATCCTGCCCACGGAAATTTATCTTTTAACCCACTTTTCTTCACATTTACATTACAATTTGGTCTGATATCTTCCCCTATACTTTCTTTGGCATAATTGTCTGTTAGATCTCAATAGTATTGTGTAAAAACACGGAAAAACGAGCCCTTAGGTACACACTTCTTTATTCATTAGTGAGGGTCTCGTACTGGCAGACTCAGTGTCTTAAGGTTGTATACGAGGGACTATTGGTCAGCTGCCCACTCGTAACAAGTTCACGTGCTACGTGACGCCAAACAGGCTCAAAAGAGTGTGCCACACTCGCCGCCATGCCTACTGGTGGCGCTGACTGACACTCCCACGTTTAATTCACATATAAACCCTATAAAGCGGCTGGGGGATAGCTGTCGTGGTAGCTCAGTGGTAGAGCATCGAACGCGTCATTCGAAGGTCGCAGGTTCGGATCCTGCGCATGGCAAGTTATCTTTTCACCCACTTTTTTCTCACATTTACATTACAATTTGGTCTAATATCTTCCCCTATACTTTCCTTGGCATTATTGTCTGTTAGACCTCATTGTTATTGTGTAAAAACACAGAACGACCCCTTCGGTATAAACTTATTTCCTTATTCATTAACGAGGGTCTCGTACTGGAAGGCTTAGTGCCTTAGGTTGTATAAGAGGGACTATTGCTCCGCTGCCCACTCGTAAGAAGTTCACGTGCTACGTGACGCCAAACAGGCAAAAAACAATGTGCCGCACTCGCTGCCATGCCTACAGGTGGCGCTGACTGAAACTCCCACGTTTAATTCACATGTAAACCCTATAAAGCGGCTGAGGGATAGCTGTCATGGTTGCTCAGTGGTAGAGCATCGAACGCGTCATTCGAAGGTAGGAGGTTCGCATCCTGCCCACGGCAAGTTATCTGCACTCACTTTTCTTCGCTATTACATTACAATTTGGTCTAATTTCTTCCACTATACTTTCCTTGGCATTATTGTCTGTTATATTTCAATAATATTGATTAAAAACACTGAAAAACGAGCCCTTAGGTATACACTTACTATCTTGTTCAATAACGAGGGTCTCGTACGGGCAGACTTAGTGCTTGTATACGAGGGACTATTGGTCAGCTGCTTACTCGTAACAAGTTCACGTGCTACGTGACGCAAAACAGGCTCAAAAGAGTGTGCCACACTCGCTGCCAACGCTACTGGTGGCGCTGACTGACACTCCCACGTTTAATCCACATAAAACCCCTATCAAATGGCTGGGGGCAGAGCTTTCGTTGTAGCTCAGTGGTAAAGCATCGAACGCGTCATTCGAACGTCGCAGGTTCGGATCTTGCGCACGGCAAGTTACCTTTCACCCATTTTTTACACATTTACATTACAATTTGGTCTAATACCTTCCTCTATACTTTCCTTGGCATTATTGTCTGTTCGATCTCATTGTTATTGTGTAAAAACACGGAAAAACGAGCCCTTAGGTATACCCTTATTTCCTTCTTCACTAACGATGGTCTCGTACTGGCAGACTTACTGCCTTGTGGTTGTATACGAGGGACTATTGGTCAGCTGCCCACTCGTAACAAGTTCACGTGCTATGTGACGGCAAACAGGCTCAAAAGAGTGTGCCGCACTCGCCGCCGTGGCTACTGGTGGCGCTGACTTACACTCCCACGTTTAATTCACATATAAACCCTATAATGTGGCTGGGGGGATAGCTGTCGTGGCAACTCAGTGGTAGAGCATCGAACGCGTCATTAGAAGGTCGCAGGTTCAGATCCTCCCACGGAAAGTTATCTTTTAGCCCACTTTTCTTCACATTTACATTACAATTTCGTCTGATATCTTCTCCTATACTTTCATTGGCATAATTGTCTGTTAGATCTCAATAGTATTGTGTAAAAACACGGAAAAACGAGCCCTTAGGTACACACTTCCTTATTCATTAGTGAGGGTCTCGTACTGGCAAACTTAGTGTCTTAAGGTTGTATACGAGGGACTATTGGTCAGCTGCCCACTCGTAACAAAATCACGTGCTACGTGACGCCAAACAGGCTCAAAAGAGTGTGCCACGCTCGCCGCCATGGCTACTGGTGGTGCCGACTGACACTCCCACGTTTAATTCACATATAAACCCTATAAAGTGGCTAGAGGGATAGCTGTCGTGGTAGCTCAGTGGTAGAGCATTGAAAGCGTCATTAGAAGGTCGCAGGTTCGGATCTTGCCCAAAGAAAGTTATCTTTTCACCGACTTTTCTTCACATTTACATTACAATTTGGTCTAATATCTTCCCCTATACTTTCCTTGGCATTATTGTTTGTTAGATCTTATTATTATTGTGTAAAAACACGGAAAAACAAGCCCTTAGGTATACACTTATTTCCTTATTCATTAACGAGAATCTCGTACTGGCAGACTTAGCGCCTTAAGCTTGCATACGAGGAACAATTGGTCAGCTGCCCACTCGTAACAAGTTCACGTGCTACGTGACGTCATACAGGCTCAAAAGAGTGTGCCACACTCGCTGTCATGGCTACTGGTGGTGCCGACTGACACTCCCACGTTTAATTCACATATAAACCCTATAAAGTGGCTGGAGAGATAGCTGTCGTGGTAGCTCAGTGGTAGACCATTGAAAGCGTTATTTGAAGGTCGCAGGTTTGGATCCTGCCCACGGAAAGTTATCTTTTAAGCCACTTTTTTCACAAAACATTACAATTTGGTCTGATATCTTCCCCTATACTTTCTTTGGCATTGTTGTCTGTTAGATCTCAATAGTATTGTGTAAGAACACGGAAAAACGAGCCCTTAGGTACACACTTCCTTATTCATTAACAAGGGTCTCGTACTGGCAGACTTAGTGCCTTAGGTTGAATAAGTGGGACTACTGGTCAGCTGCCGACTCGTAAGATGTTCACGTGCTACGTGACGCCAAACAGGCGCAAAAGAGTGTGCCACAATCGCCTCCATGGCTACTGGTGGCGCTGACGTGCACTCCCACGTTTAATTCACATATAAAACCTTTAAAGAAACTGGGGGTATAGCATCCCTACTGAAACGTTCCGTAAGATGCGGAGACCTGAAGTACCGAATTATTGGAATATAGAAGACGTATCATGCGGACTCCACATAAGACGTATGATGTGGGCTCCGCATAAGACCTATGATGCGGACTCCGCATCTTATGGAAAGACGTATCATGCAGAAATTACTGAAATGTGTGCATGTTACGTCTGAATCTAGTGCAAGCAATATATTGTGTATATTGAATAGACGTCCACATCTTGAGTACATGCAATACTGTGTACAAATCACAATATTTCTTAAATGTGCATGATGAGGGATTGAATCATTGGCATCTTTCTAATTGTCGTGATGCGGAAGCAAAATTACCTTTTAAATAAAATACATTACAAAACTACTAAATTAACATGCTAGCGATCACAAATGGTGGTTACATTGCAACACAATAATGCAGTGTTCTATGCAAGACTTAAAGAACCTGTAAAGTTGTTATTATCAATAGAGAAGCATTAATATACACCTCAGCCCTGCTACAATTAATATATTTTTTTATTTGTCTGTATCCTCCAGCTGTGAATAGTGACATTGCAGTGTTGATCGTACACAAATGAGGTGACTGCACCGTAATTTCACAAGCTCCATCTAAGCCATAGGATGGTGGCACAAAACACAATGTAACATCAATTTTAGAACGAAATGTTTAAACATAAATAATAATCATAGCACTGTGAAAGTGTGGCGCTGTGTTTATCTCATGAATGCCTTGTGGAGATCGGCGAAATGCTGCTTGAGGCTCCGGCACCACTGTAAATTTCGAAGGTCACTGCCATAGAACTTATGTGTCCTTCATAGGCACCTGGAAATCAAAATAATTGACACAAATAAGGTCAGAGACACATGTTAGCACAATAGTTCACATGCACAAGAAGTATAACACACAGAATGAAACTGAAAATGTAAGGCACACAATCCTTCATGTTATGCATATGTGAATAATAGAAGGAATGAGTGTATAAATTAGTTCTGCCACATCAAAAAAAACAGCATGCTTATCACAGTGAAAATAACTAGGTTGTCACGATTTTCAATGGTAGAGATAATCGATTGAAATGTCCTTATGAAATTATGATTTAAATGCTTCCTGCACAGTAAAACTTTAGGAACTGCAAGTGAAAGCTCTCAATGTACATTTAATAGTGTGTGCATGTACATCTGCTGCCTTTATACTATACAGTTTGTGCACAGAATTGGCATCTTGAACAATTTTGAGAGTTAAACCTATGCAACTTATGAAGGTTAAAATCACCATGAAAGCAAGCAGGACCAGGCAGGTGCCATTACAAATCTGTGCAAGCCAGATAACTATAACCGAACTGCACATATATAGGGGAGCAAAAGTAACAGAAATTCGGCTGCTGACCCGCATGTCGCGGTATCAAACAACCCCGGCTCCATTTCCGATGGAGGCAGAAATGCTGTAGGCACGTGTGCTCAGATTTGGGTGTACGTTAAAGAACCCCAAGTGGTCGAAGTGTCCAGTGCCCTCAGCTACGGCGTCTCTCATAATCATATAGTGGTTTTCGGACGTGAAACCCCACATATAAATCAAGAATAACAGAAATAAACTGCCAACAAAAAAGTTGGGTGCATGTGCTATCTGTAAGTGCTCACACCTTACTACATACAGCATGCTCATTCCATTTTAAACACCGATATTGAAAATAACTGCTCTATTAGGAATGTAAAAGGTAAGGTAGAACTGAACGACTCTACAAAAAGTGACCCTATTATGACATCGCGTTTTCTTATAGCAAAATTGACTAAGGCCCTCAAATATCATTATGCAAGAAAAAAATCTTCAAAAGAACAATCAAGTTTGAAGTCGTAATTTTTAATATGGCTACTATGACTATAACCAAGAAATCGAACTCAACATGGCTAATGTTAGTTTTTAAAGCCTATGTTCACTAGACAATGAACTATACCACAAAAAGCACAGCGTTCAGGCAAAGCACCACACAAAAAAAGAAAGCAGTCCTTTTTGTTATTACCTACAATGCCATTAAAATGGTATTTTTACCTCTACTTTCCGCTTTTTATCTAAGTAACTGGTGTGAAACAAGTTAGCTGAAAATGCACTGTGCCTCCAAAACCTGTTGGTTGAATCTGAATTTTTAAAAATTGGTGAAGCTTGCACTTAATTAGGCTCCACAAGCCTTGGAACAGCGAGACTGCATGACTCCTAGGACTACTTTGGTTACTTGCGTTTTGTTTCTGGGCCTAAGCATAAGAACAAGGGCTTAACTGAATTGCTGCTAACAAACAAATGCTTTCGAAATTGCCCGAGCGTCAAAGGATGCTCAGCCATTTGTTGTTTTTCGCACTGGGCTATTCTACACCAAACATACAAACCATACTGCCTGGTGACCATCACAGATGTATAGATTAAAAAATGATGGTAATTTACTCTTCTGAAAATTGTTATTTGCAGAAATGTTTTGAAGAGGAGAAAGTAGTGGTCAGGTGGGTACCTTCAGAATTTCGCAGAATGTCGTGCGGGTGTTATTTGTGAAAAAAATTTCAAAGTACCACTTTTTCTTGCCATATCAAATTTGATCTACATATTAAGAAAAGGTGCTTCTTAAAGTATTTGAAGCCGAGTAACATTAGTGCAATTTTTCCGCTACATAGGCTTTGAAGAATTCAGCCAAACTGTTTATCGTTTGCATTTATTGTAAGGCAACACTGCATTTTGTATGAATATTTGGGCCACAAATACTCACTGCACAGAAGTTATATTTCACGAAAAAAAATAATATTCGGTCCAGATTACAAATATCACTATATAATCGTTTTTGTCCACATTGAGGTGCAATTTGAGCTGTGTGTTTGTCTAATTGAAAAATTTTTTTATGTGTAAGTTGAAAGAAAATAAACAGTTCTTGTTACATGGCAAGTGTTATCATTATAATTTTTGTTTAAATGAGGAAAATGATTTTTGAAGTCTCCCATTGAGAGCCATGGGGAACTTCGGAACGGAAGCTGTCGTATATCAAATGCAGAAAGCAGCCATCATAAGAAAACTTCAAAAATTCATTTCTACTTTAAGACAAAGTGTAATCATATACCTTGCCATATAAAGAGAACTGCTTCCTTGCTTTTGATGTGGCGAAAAAATTGCACTAATATTACTGAGCTTCATGCACTACACACAATCACCTTTACTTAACACCTAGACCGAATTTGGTGTAGAAGAGGCAGTATTTTTGAAACACTTTTTACTTTTTACAAACAACACCCAGACGACATCCTGGTAAGTCCAGAAGGCACCAACGTGGCCTAATATTTTGTTCTCTGCGATATACTTTAGCATTTTGCTGTTTTCAGAAAAATACAGTAAACGAGCACAATATTTTTTTTTCAAAACACATTTAGGACGGTTGGCAAAATGGCTGGGATGTTTGATGCGTAATTGCCTCACTGCCAGCATTTATTCTTCCGAAGCTCAAGCTATCACCTCTCTGTTACTGCCTCCCTCACATACAATGCCTGCATAGGAAAGAAAAAGAAAGGTAGGTCCAACAAAGTTCACAAGGCAAGATATTTTCATGTTGGATAAATTCATTACCATAAACAGCAGCAAAATAACATTCATTTTGAGTAGTCTAAGACACAAGCTATATACCAGCATACTAAGAGCCAAGCACAAACTTTTCATTTGAACATATGTGGTGATAGACAGGAAGCACTTATTGCAAGACTGATCAGTCTGTAATGAACTCAATGAAGTACAATGCACTGTTCAATCCAACACCACATAGGCATCTTTGCTATAGCAAAGCCATGTGTCATTGATTCATGCACTAGATGGGACAATGCAAATGTAACAAAAAAGGTGAAAAAAGAAAACAAGGGAACAAAAAGAAGAAAAGGGGGGATGCAAAATAGTAGCAGTGTAGCACTACTTTTACTTTGCATTCCCCTTTTCTTTCTTTTTTTTCTTTTTTTCTATCATTTATCTTTTTTTTGCTTGCCTTACCCCCAACCTCCGACAGGAGAACACTTTGTATCAGCGCAACCTAACTTGAAAAGAAGCAAAGGCTGCACTCTTCTGCGTTATAGGTTTTTTTTTTTTCAGACAAACATTTCCAACAGGCACACACGCCTACACCAAAAGATGATGTCATTACTGACCCCATTCAAACTAACACGCCAAGGATGACAAGGTGACTTCTAAAAAATAGGTCCTCCTATCGCAGCATCGGCCAGCCTGTCTGAAGCACTTCTACTGTTCACCCTGATTACCCCACTAGATGTTTCGATCTGTCGACTCACATCTTCATTTTGGATAACACTAAGACGAGCTTACATTGATGAATACGCACGAAAGTTTAGTGATGTATCATGTATCAGATTAAGCAACTCTGTTAAAAAATTATTGATAGCTTGCTTCCAGGCTTTTTATACTGTAGCCTGAAACTTCGTAATGTCTTCTATGCACATGAACCAGATTGACAACGTAATGCACAACATGCTTAAGAATACTGCGAGGAACAAGATAACGACAAAACGACCAGCCACCCAAATTTTTCGCTGTACATGTTTATAAAATGTTCATGTACCCCAAACGAGGTGCTTATGATACAAGCCGAAAAAAACCTACAAGTAGGGCCTTGGAGTCTTCTAGAAGTAGACGTGTTGCATTTTTTCTGTAGAGGGCTTTACACCCATAAGTGAGGAACAAACCTCCTGTATAATGAAGAATGTTGGCAGCTATCAGTTATAGAAAAACCTAATGCAGCTAATCTTCCCCGACACATCTGTACATTTAGAGAGGTGACGTAGCTTCTGTGATTGTGGCATTAACTCTAACAAGACCAGTGCGAAAATTGGCACTACTTGGCTAGACAAATGTCTAAACATGCCTGCCCGACTCCCTCTAGCCATCCTGGCTGAATCTGACACATGATTTTTTAACTGCTGGCTGGACAAAAACAAAACCACTAAAGCACTCACAATACACAGCGTGAAGTTCCTCTGGAGTGGTCAACTTCGTCTTCTGGGATGAAAGAGCAGCACAGTGTACTGATAAGGCACTCCTTGCAATGGTTTGCAATGCCACACAGTGACCTTGCTGTTCCTGTCGAAGAGAGCTTCGGGAGCTTGGAGGGTGCTTGCTCTTTTCCGGGGGCTGCTGCCGCTCCTCGTTTTCTGCTCAAGGTCAACCTGCACAAAATTGTAGACGAGGCTTTAGGAGTTTTATATAATGATATACAAATTTTCGCTGAACACACATTTCCTCGTGGCACACTTAGGAATTTCTTATAAAACTTAGGGCCTCGCATATGCAAACATTTACAATCGATCCAAAGATGCACTCGACTCTAAAGGAGCAAGTTTGTTATGTAGTGTATATAAAGAAAGGTCAATCAGCACAACCACAACTACAGTTGCACACGAAAACGACATTTTACAGGATCCTGTTTATTTACATGGTCCATTTTATTTTATTTACACGGTCCATTTTACACGGTCCTGTTTTACACGATCTGGTCTGCATGAACTCTTGAACCGGGCACCATATAGATTGAAAGACACACACAGAGTTTGAGACAAACCTAGTTTCCTGTGGAGCATCCTCTTGCACTATAACAACACATCTCAATCTAGTTAGTTGGTCAGAACGAGGTGAAAACAGCTCGCACTTGAAAAGCACGGGCAGAAGGAATGACGCCTGCACCCTGTGCTCCCTGTACATTCTCGTTGAGGGTGCAGTTTTCACCTTATCCTCATGCAATTTCGCATTTATAACATTGTTCGCTGCATAATCTTTGTGGCATTAAAGTGTGTGATACCGTCATGTGCATCCCATGTAATTTATAAAAATAGAATACAAGATAGCTTGATTCAAATATAACAAAGTGCATCCAGCGCCATGTCCTGTAGCCATTCTTTAGGCAAGTGGCAGAATGATTTATTCTTAAAAACATATCTTACTTGTAACCACTACAAGAGCTAACTCGTACACTGGCACATTCTGGTTGCCTCTTCAGATTATAAGGTACCTTTTTTACACCAAAAAATCTTCAAAAAGAATAGAAGTGTTGTAATTGTGAAGAAAGAAAAGTAGAAGGAAAAAAAGATAACCTGCCCTGTACAGGGACCGAGCCTGCGAACTTTGAATAACATGTCCGATGTTCTATCAACTGAGCTATTATGGCGGCTATCCCTCTTCCATTTTGTATGGTATATATGTGCATTTATACATGGAAGAGTCAGTCAGCGCTGCCTGTTACCATTATGGCGAGTGTGGGACACGTTTTTTTTTTGTCTACTGGCAATTACATTACGATTGCAATTACGTTACGATTACTTCCAATATCCCTATACTTCTTTGGCAGCATTATGCATCTGTCAGTTTTCAGAAAATCTGCTAGTCACAGGAAGTGGCAATGGTTCGCCCTCCCACCTAAAGGCATGTACTTGAACACATGCACAACTGATAAAAAAAAAACAAGTCACACACCGCTAAGATTACTGAGATTCACTGTTTCACATTCATGAGTAAAGGAAAGAACTATAAATTGAAGGGTTTGTTGTCTTTGTTGAACACATTATAATGAGAACTAGCAGAAAATGATGCCATACAAACTATAGGGGATGTTATCAAAAGTAACTTTAACAAAATTGTGAAAAGAAAAGTGAATAAAAACGTAACTTGGCAACGTTTTTTGACAATTGAATTGACATTACTTTTTATAACATACCTATATTTTACTGGGTAATGTTGTCGGGTAGTTCTCATTATTAGAGTGGTGAGAAGGCTGACAAAGAAAGTATATGGCATTGATACTTCTTTTGAACACCTAATAGTTTGAGGACCTTAAAAGAGCGGAAGCTACTTTGAGTAGACCAGAATATTTAGTTGGAGCGAAAAAAAAACGTACACACATTTTTACCAGGCTTTTTAACACATTTTGAGACATAAAAGTGTATGCTGCCAGTAATGTTAAGTACCATTCCTTTTGTCACACTATGCACTGTAGCAGGTGTAATTAGAGTGGTCATAGTGAAGGATTAATCAAGCATGCCACCAACTGCGTTCACATCAATGGTCGCGTATTTTAAAAATAAACCTGCTGTATAATAAAAAAATTTTAGAGCATTTATGATTTTATCCAAATCAAGTTAAACCGACTGGGTAAGCAAACCATTTGCATAAAATCAAAAGGCATAAAGTGGTTCATGTATTATAACTATGTGAACAATTTCAGCAACGCAGGGCAAAGTGACAACAGTTCTAATAAAAACCCCTCTCATTAAAACATGCATGAAAAGCACCACACCAGAATATTTTATAGTGCATATAATATCGTGACTACTAGACTGTTTATTGACCTTTCATAAGAAGGGTATCTCCTTCACGTTCAAGGGGCAACCACTTAGCCTTTTCCTGAGCTTTTCTTTGAATATTTCTTAAATTTCAGATATCATTAGGGTTGATTTAGAGTGAACAGATTTGGCTTACGCATTGAAACCTAGTTCGGTATGTAACTGCAATTATGGGTGCCAAACCACCTCCAATTAATTTTTAACATTTAACTTATTTTTAACTGCAGCAGCACAACTAGCTATGGGTGCCCAAAAAGTAGCTAGAAACAATACCTTTACCTCTTTGAGCCTTTTGGAAGTGTTCAGCTTCTCAGTGCTCACCTTACAACATTTCTTTAAATACGTGTTTGTGTGCCCACTGCTCTTGCTCCTTGTACAGTGAGGAGCAGCACATGGCAAGAAGAGACAAGAAAGAAGCATAGCGAAAAAAAGCGAAATAAGCGAGGACCTCTTTTGTATCGTACAATGTGTGTAACATTACTTTTGCGACAACATATAGACAAATTATCACGGCTATGCATTCATTGTAGAGTCATACACAGCTGCAACACCATGACTAAATTTCAACCTTGTGTTGGTTTAGGATACCTTTATAGTGGCAAGCTAATGATATCTGCATTTGTTTGGCACATATTAGGTTGCAGTGAAATGTGATATGGTAATCTCATTTAGAATGCACATCATGTGGCTTTATTGTATATGTGGCCACAAGTAACTCTGATTGCAAAGCAATATGGCATAGCCTAAACAGACGTCACCGACATTTCCAATCTGAACTTGCCTTTGCTACTTGCCCATTATCATCCCAGCAAAAAATGAATAATTGAATCTGCTACAGATGTGTGCTAGCTTATGCTAAGAACCAAGTATGAAGGGTGTTTTGGCATTATTGAGATCAGTTCTTTGTTCAAGAACACTTGCTGTCAAACACAACTACATTGCTGTCGAAGCATCAAGACTCAAATATAAAGCGAAAAATTCTGCCATATCCACGAAGTGAATGATGATGAGTGGGCGAAGCTCCGGAGGTAAACCTGGTAAACCATGAATCCTCTGTACATTTTGCCCACTCGATTTTATTACATCGCTCCCCCTAGCGTACGTCGCCACACTAAATCGAACGATTGCCTTCAACTAATGACACGCGCCAAATGTGACATCATTCCTATTTATAGGATCTCGCGTCTTTCCTCAACTACAAGTACCGCTTTCTAGTTTATAACATCTTGCATCTTTTCATCATCAGCTACAAGTACCACCATCTAGTAAACACTACAAGAACTAAACGAGAGGTGGCTACATACAGGAGACGGTACTGCCATCTAGTGAACACTACAAGAAGTAAACTAGAGGTGGCTACATACAGGGGACGGTACCGCCATCTAGTGAACACTGCAAGAACTAAACTAGAGGTGGCTACATACAGGCTACAGGGGACGCACAGCCCACGCCCTAAGGAGCTTCGCCCCTAAAAGAAGTGTCTCTTTAAAAATTACAGGCCACAAGGTGCAAGATAGATATTTGATATACTTGGGATGTAAGGCACGCACAAGAGGTGCTGCCATATTATACTTTTTCTTGTGTTGAAACCTGCTTGCTTTACTCACCCAACACACCTGTAAAGATGCCGTGAAAACACCAAGGAGCTGATGCAGCAAAGTTGAACACATGTCCAGGGATTCCACCATTCCTAAGTAGCCCTACAGCCTCCACAGTCCCGCAACCATTTGTAAGACAAATATAGTTCTACCCAAAGTTCTTGGTTTACAGACACACATGCAAGACGCATAACCACTCTATAGGAAGTTTGCATGATAATGCGCTGGGTAGCAAAACGAATGCCAATATCAAGTATCCCGGCCTGCCGCTTCTTTCTTTCTTTTCCTAATTAATCAATCCATGGTTAATAAATGTTCCCCCAATGTGAAGTGTACTGGCAGTCTGGTGAAGAATTGCAATGTATTTCAAACACAGTCCAATTCATGGCAAGTAAGCATGCAATAGCGTTTTGTCAGCTGTTCGAGAAAAGAGCATGAAGTTTAGCTAAAACCCATGTTTTTTATAAACACCATTCAATTTGATATAAAAGTTGTGAGCATTATGTGAAGGAACACGGATTCATGTTTAATCAATGATTTCTTATATTAAACTGATATGAATGCAACTAACTGAATATGAAACGATAATTTTTGCTTGAGAATTTAGAGTTATGAACACTATCGCACTTGCCAGCTGCATCTTGTGCAAAACAGCGGCAAGATAGGCGAGTTTCTGAAGGTGAGCAGTAATGAGCAGTGCAAAGTAACAACAAGAAACACCAGTAACAACGGTATGGGGCAAGCACAGACTGCCAACTGTATAATTTATTGCACAAAAGTTCGCCTGAATATCAGTCAGACAACTCGTGCAAATGAAGGTCTAGTTGGGAATGAACAAGTTATGAAATCAACAATTCCTGCTTTCACTAACAGGACCCTAATTCACATAAAGTATGCAGCGATAGGCCTCTACCGAGGTACGGCACAGCATGATGTCACTGGCACATGTAAAAGGTGTGGCTGGAAAAACACTCCCGCTAGTGGCTCAGCCCGGTACAGTCGTGCGGTGTTTGGGGCAAGTTTTAATTTTCCAAAGCTTACACTTCACGTTACAATGTCGACATTAGCTGTAGTATGTGTCAGCAAACATCTAGCTGTGTGGTAAACTGTGTGGTAAAATATTTGCCACGCTGTCTGTTCATCTTGAAGAAGTGAACACACGTGGTGGCCTGTGCGAGGAACAGCGGCATAGTCTTCAAAAATGTGCACTGTTGATTGCGGCATGTAGTGTGCATTGAAAGGTATTGAGAATATCGGTTCAACTGAGAATATTGTGTGTGGTGTGTGCAGTGTCAATAACAATGTGTCTTGTTTGCGAAGACGTTAGCACTCATGGCAGGGACCGGTCGATGAAAAAACTTGGTTCAACATTTTAGTCAAGGTAAATATGCACTTGACGCGACCATATGCGAGGGGGTACATCTCGGTGTTTGCGCTGTGTGCAGAAAAAAATTGCATGGTCACCGGGCTGGAAGATACCATTTGCTGAAGCTGCATGTATGAATCGCCCCGACGAGTACGCAAGCCCAATAAAGGTATAACTCGTTTTATCGAAGGCCTCATATGTCTTCATGTAATAAGCAGAGATTCTTGTTTCACATATACCCAGTACCTTTACCGCTCGATATTCGTGAAGTGACAATGCAAACAACAAGTTTGTGTGTTAGGTCCTAAGGGAGCAATGTAAGTATGCAAATAAGTTGTAGGTGTCAGATGCAGCGATGTAACTGCACAAAAGATTACGTATATATTAGGCTACAGGTTTAGAATCGCATACATCTCAGTGGTCTATTAGGAACGTCACAAACAACTTCCTTGCCAACCAGCCCTTGCACAGAGGGAGGGAATGGCTGGCACGGTGCTCGAAGTGACGTCACACTATTTGCAAACATAGAGAGGTTTCTTACTTAGGCAACATTTTGCACAATATATTTTAGATGCAAGACTGTACTCGTCCACATTCATCATACTGATGTCTTTTGTTGTTACTTTGTGCTGTGAATCACTAGGCATTTAGTCACCATGATCTCTAAAAGCTAATTTCAGTGTTCTCTCTCATATTTCTGACAACTGTGTTGTAGCGTAAATTGGACAAAAAAGCAATACAGAAAGGCTGTCACAATAAATACACCAACATGGGTATTCTCCTGCAAACAAAAGTCGGCACTGGTCCTGTCATTACCCGTGTTCCTTCTCTCTTTGCCTTGTTGGTGCTGAAACAGCCAAACACCTGATGAGTTATATGAGAAATATTAACGCATCAAAACTATAAGTGCTTGCATCAGCAACTACACAACAGCGTGATAACCGCACCCCTGCCACACAGCAGCGAAACATATTTTGAACATGCTGGCAGTGTATTATTTTATAAAAAGCAACTCTGGCAGATTACAAAATCTCACATTGTGCATGCAAGTTTTCTTCAAATTCAGGCGTACAATGTAGGTGCTGGCCGGTACATTATTAGTTACAAGCAAAGGCGTCCTTCAGGTACACATGCAGATTGCACGAACACCTCTCTCTCTCTACACTAGGCACACACATTATATCTTCTAACAATCACACGCCACTGTTTAGGGGCATAATAACGCTCTACCATGAACGTATGCTAATCAACCCACTTAGGCGGTTGGCTAGGTTAATCGAGCCAAGTTACAAATTGTATCACCCGCGAACGTAAACAAAATGCTGCTTTGCATCAAATAGCACTGCAGGCTTCGTTTAATCAACAACGTAGCAAGCGCCATGTGCGTCTTCCTCACTACATTGCACATATGAAAAAAATCGATCACCATACACATGCATGTTGCCGCTGTTGTCTCGAATTAGCTCCAGTGAGGCCGCGCCGATGCGCCATGGCTCTGCTGGCGTTAGCATTGTCAAAGCGAATCGGCAACTGCACTCGCAAAAGCGCGTAAGGTTGCCGTTTCACGACGCCTCGTTCGAGTGCAGCAACACACACTTGCACTGAGTGGCATACTTAGTCTACATAAAAAAGTTTCCCCCTTACCTTTAGTTTCTTTCACACTGTCCTGAGGGAAGCGACCACAAGCGTCAGCCGTCACCTCGGAGTCCTTCGAGGGCCCGCCCAACCCGCCGATTCCTTCAACGACTCGCACTTGATCCGCACTCGAACAACCGCGGGAATAGGGTGCAATCTTAGCACATCACACGAACGAGGAACTGCGCTTCCTTGCGTAAATTTTACATTTCGTGCTCTCGTGTGTAGCAGCGCGAACACATGAGAGACGCACCGAACGGCATGCCCACGAAAACAAAGAAGACAAACAACATGTAAGTTCAGCTGTGAATGGATTTGACTTGGATATCTGTGTGAGGTAAATAAAAAAACATCTGTTGCTGCTATAAACTGAAAAAAGTGTATGTTATCTGGCAAAATAACTCTAAAAGTGATAAACGGTTATTCAAAAAAACAAGTTACAACTTATGAATATTTTCCAGGTCTTTGTTTTGTTTTTGTTCTAGCAGACGACAGCCTCCTACTGCTTCTACGACAGACGTAGTGCGGTTTCACGTTCGGTGCGTGTCGCCGACGCAAAGCTCTACAGTAGTGATATCAGAGTTATCAATTCTCAATGAATCATGGAATGACTACAAAGCAGTAACATTTTGACATAGTGCAGTACGCAATCTTTCAAGGTATGACATTTCTTTGCTCTGAAGCAAATCGAATCAAGCCGGCCGGCGCAATCAGCTGATGTCGCCACTACGCGAGGCATGGTCGTGCGCAATAGCGTCGCGCCCCGCGCTCGATTTGTCATCAAGCGATAGAGCTACTAAGTGGAATACAGCTAGATGCAGGGATTAATGGCGTATCACTCTAATTCCCTGTGGTGGCCGACTCAATCGCAAGAGAGCCCCGGGAAACAACCTTCAACTGCTCAAGCTTGTGTGTGGGTGTAAAAATACTTGTTTTCATCCGCGGCGGGGCAGCAATCTATAGTTGAAAGACATGCGAAAAGCATGTGACGTATATACAATCCCAAAACTTATGCACACAACAATAGATACGATCGCATATCGTACATAAATATGCCAACACAAAGCGTATAAAAAGCAAATTTATATACATAACTTAAACTCACGTGCAGTCTTCAGCGCGAATAGCTTAGCAAGCTAACGCACTCAGTTCACGTACGCGAGCACAACTGAGTGGCGCAGGTTCGAGTCCCACCAAATCAAACTTTTTTTTGTTTTTTTTTCAACGTTTTTATTGTACTGCTATCTTTTCTAATGCCTTAGGTTCTAAAACAAAATAAAAGCAATATTGCGTTCAAGTACGTATGTGGGACTGTGTTTTTTGCGCAACAGTTATTAGTATTTTTATTTTCATTATAATTTTTTTATTTATTTCATGATATAACAAAATTAAAGACTAAAAGGAACATTGGGTCTGCTTAATTGTGAAGGGACTCGAGAAGTGAGAAAACTCAAACCAAAAAAATTATTTGAGAAAAAACTGAGCATTTCACAGCTGGACCAGTTTCTTCAAGGGTAGGCCCTAGGTATGCGCGAGACTTGCTATATGACTCATCTCAAGCTGTGGCAGTTGAGGGAAGGCAATATCACCGAGAAGCAGTTCCAAAATATATTTTGGTTGATGTTTTTTACTCCTCCCAAATAAGGGCTGCACAATTGTGATCAAGCCAAACCAAGAATTGTCGGCACGAAGTCATGAGACAGAAAATGAATAATGTTGATTGTTTGGAAAATTGCCCTTAATAAAAGAAAGAGTTACGGAGTGCTACGCAGCTTAACTCGCAGTAGGAATTTTGTATATACATATAGATAGTTTAAAATGGACAATGTTGCACACAGAGACATTGGTTAAATTTCTTTGCACCACAGTTGAAGCATCTATGTAGAACTGAAGCATCAAGAGAAGCTCATGCGTCCTCACTTTATTGCGCTTTACATAGCTTGTATGCGTCCATGCAGCCATGATATGATATATTTTAAAGCATTTGTTTAACCTCTAATCTTCTTATTCATTAAAGCTGGCCCATAGGTTGTGTCTTATGTAGCACTACAATTGAAGCGTAATCTGCATGGGGGTCTGGAACAATGCTTTTGAAAATCTCAAAACGACCCAGCTCTATACACGACCATTCTTGCATCAATGATAAGCACCATTATGTGTTTGTACATATCAGTTGTGCTCTCATACTTAATTATTTTTCTGACCACTCCCTCTGCCCCTACCTCGTTTCTGTCGTGAAGCTGTGGCAAGTTGTGTATAGCTGTATTTATATTGTAGGAGCACATACTATGAATAAAAAATTATTTTTAGGCTACATGCAATTAGTTTTCATTAATTTTCATTTCTTTGTTGGTGCCCAGGAGAGCTAAGCTCATGGTCGATATTTTAAAATGACATTTCTCTTTGCCAATGTTAATGATAACAATTTCATTATTATTGACAAGTTCATTCACATTGAATTTAGTTCTCATTATTATTGTTTCTACCAAAAAACGAGCCATTGAAGTTATGCTTTTTTGCTTGATTTGTTTTCGTGTGACAGCATGCAAGTAAAATGACATGTATTGACATTCCTTGTGAATGACACATTTTCCGTGTGACAGACTTTAGCACCTGGTCATCTGCAGAAGTGGTATTCATTCTGGAAAAGGGCAAACAGCAGTGACTGACAACACAGACTAGCCTGCGTTAGTCTTTTGTACTATATATGTCACTGCAGTGTGCATTCATTTATAACTTTATAGAGCTCGGATTTCCTGCTGAAAATGTGACAACAACTGTAGAGTTTCCACATTTTTGCAACAATCCACATGCCTTTCATACACTATTGCACATTTTCGTAAGCACCTTACAAAATCTGTATATTTCCGTAAGACCTTACAATCTGCATTTTTCTTATGAAAGCTTCTGTACACTCCATACACTTTCCTTATCCTTCCATATCTTCCATCATGAACTCTCCGTATGATCCATGGGTTTCCTTATCTTTCCTTATCCTTCCATATACTCCATAAAAAGCCTCCCATATATGCCACACATTTTCCTAATCTTTCCGTAAACTCCATAAAATGCATTCCGTATACGCCGTACAATTTCCTTCTCCTTCCTTATACTCCATAAGAAGTGTTCCGTAAATGCCATACAACTTCCGTATATTTCCATAAAACTCCATATTTTTTCCGTATGTAGCATAAGGAAATGTTACGGAGTCCATATATTTTCCGTAAGATTTTATACGGAACGTTTCAGTAGGGATTCGTGGTAGCTCAGTGGTAGATCATCGAACGCGTCATTCGAAGGTCGCAGGTTCGGATACTGCGCACGGCAAGTTATCTTTTCACCTACTTTTTTCTCAAACTTACATTACAATTTGGTCTAATACCTTCCCCTACACTTTCCTTGGCATTATTGTCTGTTAGATCTCATTGTTATTGTGCAAAAGCACAGAAAAACGACCACTTTCCTGGCATTATTGTCTGTTAGATTTCATTATTATTGATTAAAAACACGGAAAAACGAGCCCTTAGGTATACACTTACTTCCTTATTCAATAACGAGGTCTCGTACTGGCAGACTTAGTGCCTGTATACGAGGGACTATTGGTCAGCTGCCCACTCGGAACAAGTTCACGTGCTACGTGACGCAAAACAGGCTCAAAAGAGTGTGGCACACTCGCCGCCATGGCTACTGGTGGCGCTGACTGACACTCCCACGTTTAATTCACATATAAACCCTATCAATTGGCTGGGGGCAGAGCTGTCATTGTAGCTCAGTGGTAGAGCATCGAGCGCGACATTCAAAGGCCGCAGGTTTGGATCCTGCCCACGGCAAGTTATCTTTTCACCCACTTTTCTTCACATTTACATTACAACTTGGTCTAATATCTTCCCCTATACTTTCCTTGGTATTATTGTCTGTTAGATCTCATTATTATTGTGTAAAAACACAGAAGAACGACCCCTTAGGTATACACGTATTTCCTTATTCATTAACGAGGGTCTCGTACTGGCAGACTTACTGCCTTGTGGTTGTATACGAGGGACTATTGGTCAGCTGCCCACTCGTAACAAGTTCACGTGCTATGTGAGGCCAAATGAGCTCAAAAGAGTGTGCCACACTCGCCGCCTTGGCTGGTGCGCTGTCTTACACTCCCACGTTTAATTCACATATAAACCCTATAAAGTGGCTGGAGGGATAGCTGTCGTGGTAGCTCAGTGGTAGAGCATCGAAAGTGTCATTAGAAGGTCGCAGGTTCTGATCCTGACCACGGAAAGTTATCTTTTAAGCCACTTTTTTCACATTTACATTACAGTTTGGTCTGATATCTTCCCCATTACTTTCTTTGGCATTATTGTCTGTTAGATCTCAATAGTATTGTGTAAAAACACGGAAAAACGAGCCCTTAGGTACACACTTCCTTATTCATTAACAAGGGTCTCGTACTGGCAGACTCAGTGCCTTAAGGTTGCATACGAGAGACTATTGGTCAGCTTCCCACTCGTTACAAGTTCACGTGCTACGTGACGCTAAACAGCCTCAAAAGAGCGTGCCACACTCTCCGCCATGGCTACTGGTGGTGTTGACGGACACTACCACGTTTAATTCACATATGAACATTATAAAATGGCTGGGGGCAGAGCTGTCCGTGTAACTCAGTGATAGAGCATCCAACGCATCATTCGAAGGTCGCAGGTTCGGATCCTGCCCACGGCAAGTTATTTTTCTTACACTTTTCTTCACATTTACTTTAAACTTGGTCTAATATCTTCTCTTATACTTTCCTTATCATCCACTTCCTCGTGGATGATAAGGGGAGGGTCAAACTCGTATATGGGAGACGGGAGGTCCACTCTAATGATTTCGACCATGCGGGCCGGCAGGAACCAGCGAATGTGGTTGTATTTTCGGGTGATGTAAAGAAGGGCTCAGAGTTCGGCAAGGATTGCCGAATTAAAGAGGTTGTCGAGCGTTTTACGAAGGAGGCTAAGGGGAGGCTTAGTGTCTATAAAAATGTGTGGGTCGAGGAGGTCGTTGTCGAAAAGCAAGAGGACATCTTGGATCGAGAGTTGGGGGTGCACTTCAAGCACGGTTTGGAGAAAGAGATCATAAGCGTCCTTGTACGTTTCCATGCGAGCGAAAACGACGTGTTTCGGAAGTTTGCTGACGCATAAAGCGAGTGAAATGGGCCTGGGATTCTCGAGTGTGAGTTTTTCTTTTTCTGGCGTGGGGACGAAAGCTATGCGAGCGTGTTTCCATGATTGTGTATGTTGCCCGAGCGCTAGCGCCGTTGAGGAAAGAACTGAGTAATCGAAGGAGCGTGGACGTTTCAGCTGCGCTTGTAGAGGATGCGATCTGGACTGGCCAAAGAGGTGGTGCGAGCCTCTGTTATACCGCGTAGACCTCTGCTTCCATGATGTCGGCGTAGCATTCTGGGTTAGGGAGCCCAGTGTGGGATTCCGCAGGGAGAGAATTTCCACCAGCTGTGAAAAGCAGGAAGTACTTCACTGCCAGGTCTGTCTTCAGTGGCGGATTAATACCGGGGTAGGCCCGGACCACTTGTTGTAGTTGCTGGCGAGTGACCGGCTTGGCCGAATCAGGTGACAGAGGATATTCCGAGATTGTTTGCAGCCCAACTGACCAGAGAACTCTGAGCAGAGTTGTTGCCAGTGTTGGCGTGCAGGCACGGTGGTTTGTTGCTTTAAAGCATGACCGAGTGTGCAATGCGGCAGTGTGAGCGATGGTTGTGGCGTTGTTTATTCCAACGGTTGGTGGGTCCCTCGCGAGCAGCCCACATGTGGCCAAGGTGGGAGTCGATTGAAGGATGATCTTCGGTGGTAGGAATTCAGGCGGTGACCACGGCAAAACCCGCTAGCATGTGGTCGGTCCATGTCGAAAGGTCCTCACTAATGGGGATAGAAATGTCCAGCTGCCGTTCTCAAAATGCGTCCCAATCTGTGTAACGGGATGTGTTTGAGCATGGCTTGGAGAGGCATGTAATTGCTTGAATCATGAGAAGATGAGAACTGACGAGAGAATGATGTGTGTTGGACCACCGAGCGTCACTCACAACACGGCAGAAGCTCAGATGTGGGGTATTGCCGTGGCATACACTGTTACCGAAGCGGGTTGGCTGCGTGGGAATGGTGAGCACAGGAAAGTTGAGGTCGTGAGCGAGCCAGTTCGCACGTATCGAGCCAATTGGCATGTATGATTGACGCACGATAGGTACAAAGGCGATATGAACAAAGGGTGCAGCACCATCTTGTGCACCTTTTTTTTTCATTGTACCTACCACTGTGTCAATATTTCTAGCATTCCGACTAGTCCAGTTTTTCGTTCTACCTCAGATAGGACAGCGCTGACTTCTGAGATGCCGGCGCTGACTTCCAACTGTTTCAGACAGGGCCTGCACTGAATGAATTCATACAGAGCCAGTGCTGAGTGCCAATGGCTTGGTTTATTGCAAGGAGCAACATCTGCAATCAGCCCGCCGCGGTGGTCTAGTGGCTAAGGTACTCGGCTGCTGACCCGCAGGGCGCGGGTTCGAATCCCGGCTGCGGCGGCTGCATTTCCGATGAAGGCGGAAATGTTGTAGGCCCGTGTGCTCAGATTTGGGTGCACGTTAAAGAACCCCACGTGGTCTAAATTTCCGGAGCCCTCCACTACGGCGTCTCTCATAATCATATAGTGCTTTTGGGACGTTAAACCCCACATATCAATCAATCAACATCTGCAATCAAACGAGAAAAAGCGGAGAAGGGGAACATATTGGCACGTTCTTTTTATCAAGTTTCGTTATCGCCCCAATCCACTACGCAATTCTAAGCGCAAACCGCGCCTGCAATCTTCGAGAAGCTTCAGGATAATACACTACGCAATTCTCAGCGCAAACCACGCCTGCAATCTTCGAGAAGCTTCAGGACTGGAATAGGTCATTTCGATAAGATGACGTCCACTCCTCTATCTATAGAGAATATTCCGGAATCTACATCACTGCTAGCGATAACGCTAGAACAATCGATGGTAATTGTATAAATTCTGATGCACTTCGCGACTTGTCAGTTCATTGACGGCCGACGCTCTGTTTGCTGCTATCCATGCAAGTCTGCTGCTGTAACCTGACTTTTCATTTATCGGGCATAGGTTCACCCAAATAAACAGTTTTATCCGACAATTCAGCCTCCTGCTTTCAGCCACGTCATGACATCTGGTGGAGGTGCTGCTTCCTTGATTTACCGGATGCCCCAGTCAAACCGTGAACCAAACCCACAGCACGAAGACACCGGCGCAATCCACGAGCAGCGAGTTAGCCGTAGGCAACAAGTGCTGCCACCGGTGTATGGGCTTCTACCCAACAAGACTCGGAATACCAAGCCTAAGTTGTTAACCGCGGCTACAATGACAGCGCGTGTACCAACGGCACCAATCTCTCTCCGGCAACCCAAGGAGCCGCCCACTTTTCGCGATTCGCCACTAGAAGACCCGAAAGCTGGCCTGAAAGGTTCGACGGAGTGTCCTTTTTCAATGATTGAACCAAAGATGACAAGCTTCGGCATGTCTATTTCGCCTTGTAAAATGCCGCCAGGACGTTGTTTGAGAAGCAAAAGTCAACCTTGACCACGTTGGACATTTTCCGCTCTAGTGTTTTGGTCACTTTCACAAGTGTCATCCTCAGAGAAAGCTGATACCCTGCTCAAAACTCGTTTTTAGCTGCCAAACCAAAACGTCATGCTCTTCACAGAAAAAATGACTAAACTATTCCGCCATGCTGACCCAGAGATGCCAGAAGAAAAGAAAGCCCGGTTCCTCATGCTTGGAGTCAAACAGGAGCTTTTTGCGGGACTGATAAGGGATCAACCGAACACTGTCCAAGAATTTGTATCGGAGGCGACCACTATCGAAAAGACCCTATATATGCGCACCAGACAGTACAATCGTAACTTTACTCCTGATGCGCATCTGCTCGAGCCATTGACTCCGCAGACTTGCGTGAAACGATCCGAGCGATTGTGCAAGAAGAGCTGCGCAAGCTGTTGCCTTCGGCGCAGCCCCACGTGGACTCGGTCGCCGACATTGTGCGAGAAGTTCGGCAATCGCTTCAAATTCCCCAAGCACCGATGCCCGAGCCGGAAGCTATGAGCTATGCCGAAGGAAACCCTGATGGGATGCGAACAAGCAACAGTGCGCAAAGCGTTGACCCGGTTGAAACGGGCGTCGACGCGTGGACTGGAAGAACAGTTTGAGCGAAACTCGGTGTAGCATTTGAGACGTCCCCCGCTACGCCGCCGATTACCACTCAACCTCTTGTCTTTCCGGTTCCCTCTTGGCTATGTGTCTCAATCACTTTTCATATACAGGGATTCGTGCTGGGGCCGGGAAGTAAGAGACGCTACGATCTGTTCCTGTTTACTGATGCATTTCATTTATTACCAATTGCAAACGGCGTACAAACATGCTGCCCGTTTACAACAGCCGCTGCACAAAATTATAACACATGGTTTAGACACTCGCGACGTGCGACGCAGGATACCTAAGGGAAATAACTTTGACAATACATTGGTGTGATGATACAACGTAAACGCAGGACGACACAAACACGAAGAAGTTATCAGTTACCGAAACCCGCAATGTCTCAACAAGCCGCCTCCCTTCCCGCAAAGCTAATCTAATTAAGGTGCATAAAGTCCGTCTCACAAAAGGTCCATGTTGTCGGGGCCCTCGGAGCTGGCTGTTCAAGTCGGGGCTCAGGGCTTCTTCCTGGGGTCACTGTCCAATATTTCAGGGTCTTCATCGTCTTCGTCATAGTCGCCTTCATCGTACATCTCAGTGGTTTTCATCTTAGCCCTCTTTTGTAACATTCCAATCACTCACCTCCTCGTCTCCTATCCCTAACTTTCATTCCTCATCGTACCTCCTCTGCCCCAGTCATCACCTCATCGACTCTCATCGCTATCTCTTCGCATCGTTTCTTCCATTTTCATTCCGTCTCTCCACCATCTCGATCTTAATGCTCCGTCTCCCCGATCGCCGTTCCGTAGTCCTTTTTTGTAGGAAACGACTCCGCGCCTCCGTGGCACCTAACAAATTGCCACTGTTGAGACGACACATTTCTCTGTCAGTCGGTGTGTGTCATGTTCGACGGCCGCCCCCGTGGTCCACACCAGCGGAAAACCCTCTCGCAAACAAAGCCGAGCAAGTAACAATGTACCAACTCAAGCCTCAGAGAGAGATGGGCGAGCTGTCTGAAGACATGTGAATTACGGGCGAACAATGGTCTTAATGCTCCGACAAAGCGCGTCGTCTAAAATAGCCAACGTCCGGAGTTTGCAGTGTTGTGCCGAAATGTTTTTGGCCGAACAATTGCCCCGGTTTCTGGTACCCGATGACCCGATTTCCAGACCGAGTCTCAACGCCTCCATGCAAGTCGGTGTCTCCGAAGAAATTCTCTGCAGCCGCCGCTTCTTCGTCATTGAACGCCGTGGGTGGCCGTCCACGGAGAACGCAGTAATGAGCCCTGGAGCCACGGAGGCTGACAGAAAGTCGGGCCGGGTTCGGCACAGACGATACAGAAGGGTCGCATTCACCGAACCAGCAATAGGTGCTCTGCTGCTCCCCCATGCCACAAATCTGAAGGGTGCGCTGGAAGTATTGACACCGCACTCTGTAAAACTGTCCATAGACAACAAGGCGCCACCCGGTCCTGGTGTTTGCGTGGGGGGGGCGCAAAAACAGTTGACAAAAACTTCCAGGTAGTCCACTCCGGAATGCACATTCGTTACCCCAAAGGTTTTCTTTCTTTTTTTTCTTAATGCGTGGGTTTAAGAAATGAACGTAAACATCTTGAAAGGGCTCGGGTTTAGTCCGTGTTTGCGGGGACGTCACAATCCCTTCAACTTGCAGAAGAATTTTCCCAGTGGGGAAATTTAAACACGAGAAATGCAGGCGCATAGCGCCTTCTGGCTTCCCAGCGAAATTGAGACCTTGCGGCAGTCATAGGAATAATGCATGCGAACACAGCACACTCTCGATCCAGCCCTGGCAGCAAAGCTTCGCTGAGAGGAACCAATCTGTGATTGTCGCTGAATCATCACCCACCACGAAGCAGTTTGATTCCGTGTTTCCACCGTGCACAACACACTTGAAAAATTGAGTATCACCACAGAAATTCGTGGATGACGCGCGGACGAAACGCACACCGGTTGCAGTTGCTCGTTGGATGGTTTGGCACGCAACGTGCAGTCATGTGTGCGGAAGGTTCACTACCATGCGAGCACATCACACACTTCGCCTGCAATGTGCACTCTCGATACAATCGAACAGACAATACACACATTTCAATACGCTTTCAGTCCACACATGCACAAAATTTTAAGATCTTATCGAACATCTCACACCAAACGAAAAGCTGGATGGCGGGAGAACATAGGTCATACAGGGAGCAACACTGAATTACCCTCGCGTACCATCTCCTGCCCGGCCTCTGCTGTACCTGTCGGTGAGGGAAAGGGACCTTCAACGTGAAGGGCGTGTTCGGATGGGCTGAGAATTAGCGTATATGCTGTCTTATGCAACAGTGCATTGGGCGTTGTACATCAATACCGATCACGACGCTACCTGCCTCCTAACGAGGTGCAACACTTCTGTGCGGAGAGATGCCGTGAACCCTTTTAAATTTGAACTTTCACCTCGCCTCGTTGATACCAGGACTGCTTCATCTCTTTCTACAGGCCGGCCCTCCCCACCTTCTATCGAGGCACGACACTATTGTGTGGGGAAAACGCGGTAGCTTGTCTATTATCTTTACTTGTCTCATCTCATCACCTGTTGTGCAGCGTCTGTTGAGGTATCTCGACCAATCATCTCGCATAATCTGCCTAACTAGGGCCACAGATGCCAGTCACATATCATGTCGATCTAAACCTCACCATTTCCCAGAGCAGTCTCTTTTGCACCTTCCTCTCCGACAAGTGGTGAGATCTCGGTAACCTCAGATTCACTGACTATGTTCTTCCGCCATCATCAGGTGTTAATCGATCCCAGGTGGCACCACTCACTCAGTGATCAACATCACATACCGCGAGCAACACAAAACCACAATAACCGAGTGAAATACCAGCCTTATTTCAAAACAGAATCAACAAAATGAAACAAGTGTACAAGCCAAAACAAAACAAAATGAAAAACTGAAACTTCGACACAACGTCTTCATTGAAGTAACAAGCACAATGACCGAGCAGAAGTCATAGAACATAAAATGGCATACAACATTGCGGACTCTTATAACCCTAGCTGATCCCCGATCGCTCAATGTCTACCCGCATACAGACCTCTTCACCGACTCCGAATCCCGGACCCTCGTTGGATGGTCCGAAATTCTACTTACTCAACTTAGTCGCAGAATGGAGCTTGTGCGAAGCTATGTTATAAGACCACGGCTGCGCATGCCCGGGTTTGGTGCGGTGTACATCGAGTAAGCTGCAGATCCCCTTTGGCCCCACAAAAACTACGCTTTTGCGATCTAGGCATTTATCAAACTCATCTACTAGCTCATCTACTTTCTCTAAGGTTGGGTTTAGCACCGTGTCGACCAAGACTCTGACAACTGCATCTTCAAAAAACCTATTCTCATCCAACTCCATATCTGCTACTCCTACTGGTGATGCCTCATCGTCTCGTGGGACCTTCGAGGAAGAAACCGCAGCTAAACCGTCTGTATCCACTCTAGCAATCTCGACAGCTTTTGTTTCACCCAGTGGCACCAGCGTGCGAGCATTCCCCTCAAACACACACTCGCTCAATGGCGGAACATCCTCCTCGATCACGGAAATTACATTAACCACATCCGCACACGGTGAACTGCGACTCGTTTTTGCGAAGCTCGTTTCTTCGCGAATATTTATGATCGCGCTTGACTTCTGCGTGTCACCTTCATGAGGAGGAGTCGCGTCTAGGTTTCCAGATTCGAATATTCGCACCATCTCCTTGCTTTTGTGAATGCGGCTGCTACCCGTCGAATTACACTTTCGTCGTCAGTACTGGTGGCATTCTCGCCAAAAGTGACTAAACCTGCCACAGTTATAGCACCCAACGGGATAAGGGAGCTGCTTCGGTAATTCCTGTCAATTTTGTTTCACTTTATTGCGTACTGCCAAGATCTCCACAAGTTTTTCGAGGTGGTCAAGGCGGCTATGCATCTCATAAATATCCGTGTTCTCTTCTACGTATCGAATGGGTAACGTATGGCTCCACGACCATTTCTCATTCTGTTCCTCCTTGACCGCTATGGCAATACTCTCGTCAAACGTTTTCTGGTCCCGACAGAGAACAAATCTGCGGACCGGATCTCTCAGGCCTAATAAAAATTGCGAGAGCAATTGTTCGGCCAGAATTTCACGGTGAAGTGAAGATTTCACCAGATCCTGGCTATCGGAACTCGCCAGGGTGGTGGTCCCGAGCATGCGCAAGCGACTCAAAAATGACCGCACCTCCTCATCTGCCCTCTGCCTCGAGTAAAAACCTTTCCATTTTAAAAATAAGTGGCTCCGTACACAGTAAAAATTTTTACACCCAGAAGGGTGTAAATGAGCTTGTCCGTGGACGACACCCCAAGGGTGTTAATTCCGCACCTTCCAAAAAGGGTGCTTTTTTATGCACCCTTAGAATAGGGTGTACATGTGAAAAAACTGTAGGGTGTTAAAAAACACCCTTAAGGAAGGGTGCCTTCGATGTCCATCACTTTTTAGCACCCTCTGAGGAGGGTGCGAGAAGGGTGCACAAGGGTGTTGAGTGCCCATGGCAGGGGTGCCAGTATTCTTTTAGACTGCACTAATAGATATCAGCATGCACTGATTACACACTACTTGAAGAAAGAAAGTGGTCCTGATTATCAATGGTGCGCCACCTGTCGAGCTCCATTCATTGCGTCTGGGCAAAAATATAAACGCGTACTATCGTGTATGAACTTGTGCTGGATCTATATATACTACACAGTATATGCATAAAGTGCGTTACAGAAATGAAGCCTTGCTGCCCTTGCATATTGCGTTTATTTAATAGGCAAATAAAACAAACTTTTCTTCTGCCACACAACTTTTTCACCAGATATACGTTCACGTATACGTACACTACACATGCAACACCTCAAATGTTTATTATATTTATTCAGTTTCACTTCATTGACAATTCTTTGCAACATACAATTACACTGGTTTCTGTTTAGTATACTGCTTCAAGTACATAGAGACTACAAATGAAATATAGGCTAATATATCCCTATAATTCTTTCATGTATCTACAATCCCAGTGGTTTCCAGTTTAATACTCCTTCATGTACACAATCGGTTAATAGGAATGAAATATAGGCAAATATATACTTATGATTCTTTCAAATATATACAATCACCATGATTTCACTATATACGCCTTCATGTACACAATCGTTCCCAAGAAGTGATGCACACAAAAATATATATGGATAGTGTTTTCAAATGTATACAATCACAGTGGATTAAGCTTTGTATTCCTGGACGTATAACAATTGGTTATGAGAAATGATGTACATGCAAACATATACGGATTTTCGCACATATAACTTCAGCGAATACTTAACAAACCAATACAATGATCAGAAACACAATAAGCTAAAAAGGAACACAAAACTGAGTCAAAACACACAAAAAACAAAAGAGGTAATGCGTAATTATGGCTAATGACACAGCTGGGTCACTTTATGCCAAATGTCCCAGCCATTTTGGCAACCATCTCAAATGTATTCGAAAAACTCGTGCTGCATTGAAAATAGTGAACTTCTGGAATATTTAGGAGAGGAAAAATATTTGGTCACGTGGCTGCCCTCTGAACTTCCTGGAATGCCGTCTAGGTGTTGTATGTGAAAAATTTTATTTTAAAAAGCACCGCAACTTCTTTCCATACGAAACTCGGTCTACGTGTTACGTAACAAGAGCTTAATTTGGGAGAGTTGGTTCATCGTGGTTGTGTGCTAGTCACAGCGCGACAACTTTAGGAAGAGACAGAATGGACAGGAAAGAGCACCGACTGTCAACTGAATTTAATGAATGTGCTACGAGCGCTTTTATACGGAGTACAAGAACCGTGTTCATGCGCGACGACACGTGTGCGCACTACAAAATAATCTCAACTGTGAAAAGAATACTCCCTCTCGGAAAGGATAAGGGAACGTGTAGTGCTGCACTGATCATTGGTTTACCTGATAAAAAATACTTCTACAAACGTTAAATTGGCATTAAGTAAACCTATTCTCGTGACGAATGGGGCAAGATTGACCATTCCTGTTGCTGTTTAGTACACACACTTTTGAAAGCTTGCAAGGGGTGGAAAACAACACGCTAATATCATATCTGCTGGCTATTTTTTTAATTGTGAGACACATGATGTGGTATAACATGCAAAGGTTTTGGTCATTGTTTTTTGTTGGTCCTGTCTTCTTTAACTTTACTTTCTGCAGGAGGGTTTTGTAAACGAGTGTGATGATTCTGTTGGGATACCCAGCATCTTTAAGTTTTTTAATCTGGTTTTTAAATTTGAGCTCACACTTGTACTAACAAGACTTCTGAAGGGTGGCCTGAGTACATGTGGTATCAATTTCTCTTTCTACTAATTTTGAATGCCCACTATGAAAAAGCAGAACATTCTTAGCACTCCTGGGCTGATAGCACCAGCCAATACCCCAACAGCATCATCACACTTGTTTGCGAAACCCTCCTGCAGAAAGTAAAGTTAAAGGAAACAGGACCAAAAGAAAAAGGGAATGACCAATCACCTTTGCATGTCACACGGTACTACGTACATAAGGTGTCTCACAATTTTAGGAAAAGAGCCAGCAGATATGACATTGTTGTTTTCCACCCCTTGCAAGCTTTCAAAAGTGCATGTACTTACAGCAACATGAATAGTCAATCTTGCACCATTCGTCACTAGAATAGGTTTACTGAATGCCAATCTAATGTGTATAAGATGCCGCTAACATGTGGAAAAGTAAACATAGGACAAACTGGGCAATGCTTCAATGATCAAGCAAGACAGCATGCTTTAAACGTTAAGAAGGGCTATAGTAGTCTGATGGCCGGACACCGTAGAGAATGTAAGTGTAGTCCTAGGTTTCATAAAACACGGTTTTTGAAAAAAAAGCAAGCAGAAAAATGAGAGATTTTAGAACTCTTTATCAGGAAGGCCAAGGATCAATGCATCAGTACACCTTCACTTATCTTTTCCGAAAAGAGTATTCTTTTCTCGGTTAAAATTATTTTGTCATGGTCAGCACATGTGTTGTTGCAGATCAGCCCTGGTCTTGTGCTCAGTATAAAAACGCTCGTAGCACCTTCAATAAAATTCACTTGACAGCGCTCTTTCCTGTTCTTTTTACGAGAAGATTTTTATTACATAAAAAATTTCATTTTCTTACAATTTAGGTATAATGATGAGTTTTCATTGTACCACAACATGGAGCAAATTGCATCTCAATGCGGACAAAACTCACAATTTTGTGAAATTCGTGATATTTTCTCGTATATTTCAGCAGCTTGAGAGGTCTAAAGATATTTTTTCCTCAAAATATACCTTCCGTGGAGTAAGTATTCACTGCTCAGATATTCATACAAAGTGCAATATTGCAATAAAAAATGCAAACATAACACATTTTGGCTTTACTCTTGGAAGCAAATGTGGCAAAAAATTGCACTACTATTATTGAGCTTCAAATACCTTACAGAGGCACATTTATTTAACAGGTAGACCGAATTTGCTTTAGAAAAAATAAGCGGTAGTTTTAAAACGAAATTTTGCACAAACAGCACACAGATGGCATTATGCCAGGAAGTTATAAGCCAGCCACATGAACAAAACTTTTTTTCTCGCTGAAATATTCTAGCAGTTCACGGTTTTCAACGCAGTAAGTCAGCACTTTTTTTCAAATACAATTCAGACGGTCGCCAAAGTGGCTGGGACGTTTGGCATGGAATGGTCCAGCTATATTTAAGCAAAATAACTTACACAAATAACAATGTTTGTTCATCTACCATGACCACACTAGAAAAAGTTGTTCAGGCATTGTGACACACACTAAAATTTTCAGCGTCGTACTGCCTGAACAACTTCTTTGATAAACTCCAAACTCACGCCGAGAAAAAGCCGCTCAATCACGGTGGATGTTAAAGGCCTTGCGGCCGTAGACAATGTTGAAAATAAAAAAAATCAACTCATCAGTGCTGTCACTCCTTCTTCGTCATTACTGACACGGAAAGTTATTCGGTTATCCATGTGGAGGTTCAGGAAGTAGGCTTGCTCTAGGCTGGGGCTGGGGGGAGGGTAGACTACGCAGGACGTCAGTGGCACCCTCTCATCCTGTAATAAGAGCAAATATGACTTCTCATAAAAGGATGTTTGTGCTGTTCTGGCAGCACCATATATAAAGAATGTGTAGTGTGTATCCTTCGAAATGGCGTGTAATTGACATTACACTGAACTCGAAGCATACAACCCATACATTCCAATAATTTCGTATGATAAAGATAAGAGTTTTCCAGCATACAGAAAATTCCCGAAATGAGGTGAAGTGTAAGACTACAGCTCAAAAATGGCACTTACGAAAGCCTGAACTCACCTAAGAATCAAATTCCTTCTAGGGTAGTGAGCCAGTGTGAAAAACAATTCCTAAAGTACAACGTTCAGAACATGTAACAATAATCAAAATGCACAAGAAACTTACCTCTTCATGTACAAACAGTGGAGACATCTCTGCTTTCTCTTTTACATGAGAACAAATGATCTTGGGCGTGGCACTAGCGAAGAGGTCTGCAAAAAAAAGTAAAAGATTTACTGACTTTAATCACGCCTCTAACAATCTGAGGAATTGTTACAAGTCACCAATCAGTGCAATTCTGACTACCTCTATAAGGGCATCAAAAATGAACAATTTTCTCGTTCTTTCTACTCACACAAGACGCTCCGTCAATGGAATCTAATCCAAATTTGACGCTGTGCTTCCTATTTGCCTGCTTTCTAGACGTAGGGCTGCGAACATGTGTTTTGTGCACCTAATCTAGCACAGAAATTCGTCATCTATAATTCAATCATCTTAATTCATTGTAATTTAATAAAAGATGTGATAGCTCGTCCAGTTTTTAAAAAGTTGCGGGCCTGCAATAGGCACTGCCTTGCACGTATGAAAGTACTTCTTTTTAAAAAAAAATTCAAAGCTTGCTTTCAGAAAAAGCGTCTGGCATATTTCGACAACCAAGCCCATCCTCTGATTGCAATCAGGGGCACGCTATTAGCGATTATTGACTACGGGATTTACAAACGTAACTCGTGCCTAAATACTCAGTTAAACACAGTCACGCAAGTAAGAGCGCTCGAACGGCACCAACGCGCGCGGACGCCGACTACGTTGCAGCAGCCATGGCTTATGCTAGAGCTACCGCACATAGCTCCAACAGTCACGTATACTCTCTCGATTCTGTTATAACGCCGAACATTATCGCAGATGAAAGTGAAGCACGAAAACAGCAAACAGAAACGAGGGAAAACGCACGGCGATGGCCACAACAACGCGCCTTTGGAAGTCTGCTAGATCTTTCCCTGTTGCTGGTGGCACTTGTCCTAAATAGCTTAAAAGACCGAGGCGCACGTGCTGGGAGCATCGCGGCATATCAGCACCTCCAACTATACCGTCTTTAAGCAAAAAAAAAGCCATTTCGTACAGTGCGTCTCTGTACATAATTTTTGCTTTTTCTTTCTTTTTTTGCACTTACATCTACAGAAGCACGTTGCACATTTGAGTATTAATAGAAATGTTATTACGATGTAGCCCAAAGCACATCTTAAAACAATATCAATCACTTTGTGCAGTGTAAAGACAATGTGCCATCAGCAACTAATCCCGCCCTTGTTAAGTGATCACATCACTCACTGTATAAGTGATGCAGGCACTTACACAACATCGCGCATAGCAGTGTGAACTCGTTAAGTCACACGTTTAATCGGGCATCTGCAACAGGCCCGCGAACGCATGCTGTTGTAAATGGCTGGCAGCCTACTTCGGCAGAGCTGCTGCAGGCGCCCAGCTAGCGCTGTATGATTACTACTTACGAAAACAGTACACTCACCGTTAACAAGCCCACGTTGTCCGTGTCCGCCACTCCATGAATATTCCTTAATTCGAGCGTCACTTCGAACACGGTGTCATGCGTGACCACCATTGAATATGCGCCTGTTCGCTAGAACACACACAGCGACTAAGACCCCAGACCGACGCAACGCATTTGAAAGACGATGAGACAGAGAGAGCGACGTTGAGAGAGAGAAGGAGGAGGCACTGGCGGCGCCGCCGCAGCTGTCGACGCAGGTGTTCGGTGACGCAACTATTCGCTTATCTACGCCGCCGTTGTGGGAGCAAGGCTGGCCGGGGTGAGCGGGGGGGGGAGGAGCGGGAAACCCGCCAGGACGGCGCCGAAAGGCAAACGCTATGGCGCATACGGCGGACGGCCGTTCGTCGCGGAATAACTCCTTGTAAATGGCAACTCTCCTTCCAGCCAGTGGCACAGCGACGCAGGTTATTTACCAGCCTCGGGTTCTTGGAGTATTTTGACGGAATGCGATTGCAGTGGGCGAAAAATAGTGAAGCAAAACTTGCGGAAAACAAAGTGCACCAAATGGCCAGAAACAATAATTATTTCGTCCTCGGTGGCATTAGCAGGAGAGCATCGCTACACCTTTTTCCAGAGGAATTTCTTTTTGCATTGTCTGTGTCTGGCACTTCCGCGTATGGTGCCGCAAACACTGAATGCGTAGTCGAAGCTGGAACAAATAATCCACAGTCGCGGATGTTTAGAAGGCTTGTCACGCACCACGAAACGTGCCGAGGTTGTTATAACAAACTTTTTGCTGACCACATGATCAGCACATAATTCCATATGGTTACCCAATGAGCTAGCTAAGCACCTGTAGCAAAGGCAGGGCACGTTCTTGTTAAACGTTGTTAATATAAACGATGGTTGTGCATAAGTGCAGTGACAGCTTTCCGTGTGAATTGGTCATATCCCACGTTTTCGAGCGTAGAAGCACCTCAGCGGACCTAATCAGCTACCACAGCAAGTTCGTAAGCAACGATCAGGTACGAAAATGTGCAGCTGTTTTTCATGTACTGAATAGTCTATGTACAGTGCGTTGACAACCGCCATTCCTTAAGCCACCTCCCATATAGACTCCCAGTCTGAACAGGTGTGGGACCTTAAGCAATAAGAAGCAGTGCCTCCCCCCCCCCGCACACACACACACGAAATTCGAGGGCGCACGGGCTGATACACACGCATACTTATTAACAGGCGCACACACATACACGTATACACACACACGGCCACACACGCACGCGACCGTAAACGCACGCATGCATGGGCGTACACATGTGCACAGGCACGCTTAACACAAGCACGGACTCGCACATACACGCGCACGCACGCATGCACGGGTGTACACACAATCGCGCTTACACGCACACACACCCATACTCGGGCGAACATTATTTTTGTGTATATAATCCATAGCAAACATGCAGCTTATAACCAACGCTAAGGAAAGCTTTCGTAACCTGGACTGCAGTTAATTGCCATTATAGATGAAACGCGATTTGCTTCTGCTGACATTCTGCTGTATTCGGAGAGCACCTTCACACATTCTAAGTCAATTAGGCCCTCATTTAACGCAAGGTCCACATATTCGTGCAGTAGCTGTGATGCTCGGCCGCCCATCCGAAGGTCGCGGGTTCGATGCCGGCCGTGGCAGTCGAATTAAGGCGGAGACGAAAAGGTAGAAGCCTTTGCACTGTGCCATATGAGCGCTCATCAAAGAACACCAAATGGTGAAAATCTCTGCCGCTTTCCACTACGACGACCCTCATAATCATATCGAGGATTTCCAGACGTAAAATCCCAAATATTATAATTATGTGTTCTTCTTATGCTGCATATTCCATCTGATGAATCGGCACCTACACCCTTCTCAGGCACAAAAGCACCCTTAGAGCCTATTTTAGGGTGCTATTGAGGCAAGCACCCAAACAAAGGGGTGCTTTTTTTTCAATCGACCACTTATGGGTGTTAAAGGGTGTTGCAAAGGGTGCTTTCTCGTAAAATCACCCTTTTTACACCCTTTTGGGTGCAAAAATTTTTACTGTGTATCGAACCTCTTGAGGGTTGAATATTTGAACTCAGGAATGTTGCAGCCACAGCAGCGCCATCATCCCACCACGCCAAATCGTGTGCCGCGCTTAACATCTTGCATCGTGCTGCGCAGACCAGCTCACAATCCCGCCAGCCACCCAAGCGACCAGCGACCAACCCGCTCCAAAATTTTCAAGAAGTCCCCAATGTCCGCACCCGTATCACCTCCCATAAACGATGGAACCATGCCCGCTAACATTAACGCGCTCATTTCTTGTGGGTCGTCTCTGTAGGCTATCTTGGTAGACTGCTAGTTCATTTTGCCACCTCTCCTTCTCTAGTACGAAGGTGAAATGTCGCACTGTTACCCCAGGAGTTATCCCACCGCTGCCACCACTTGAGACGTCCCCCGTTACACCGCCGATTACCAAAGAGAGGGAAGACCACTCAACCCCATGTCTTTCCGGTTCCCTCTTGCCTATGTGTCTCAATCACTTTTCACATACAGGGATTCATGCTGGGGCCAGGAAGTAAGAGCCGCTACGATCTGTTCCTGCTTGCTGATGCATTTCATTTATTACCAATTGCAAATGGTGTACGAACATGCTGCCCGTTTACAACAACCGCTACACAAAATTATAACACATGGTTTACACACTCGCGACGAGCGACGCAGGATACCTAAGGTAAATAACATTGACAATACAATGGTGCGACGGTACAAAGTGAACGCATGACGACACAAACATGACGTAGTTATCAATTACCAAATCCCGCAACGTCTCAACAAGCCGCCTCCCTTCCCGCAAAGCTAATCTAAATAAGGTACATAAAGTCCGTCTCACTCACAAAAGGTCCATGTTGTCGGGGGCCTCGGAGCTGGCTGTTCAAGTCGGGGCTCAGGCCTTCTTCCTGGGGTCACTGTCCAATATTTCAGGGTCTTCATCGTCTGCGTCATAGTCGCCTTCGTCGTGCATCTCAGTGGTTTCCATCTTAGCCCTCTTTTGTAACATTCCAATCACTCACCTCCTCGTCTCCTATCCCTAACTTTCATTCCTCATCGTACCGTCCCTGCCCCAGTCATCACCTCATCGACTCTCATCGCTATCTCTTCACGCCGTTATCTTCCTTTTCCATTCCGTCTCTCCACCATCTCGATCTCAACGCTCCTTTCTCCCCGATCGCCGTTCCGTAGTCCCTTTTCGTAGGACACGACTCCGCCCCTCCGTGGCACCTAACAAATTGCCACTGTTGACATGACACATTTTTCTGTGAGTCGGTGTGTGTCATCTTCGACAGCCGCCCCCGCGGCCCACACCAGTGAAAAACCCTCTCCCGAACAAAGCCGAGCAAGTAACGTTGTACAAAAACAAGAATCAGGGAGAGAGATGGGCGAGCTGTCCGAAGACACATGAATTACGGGCGAACAGTGGTCCCAATGCTCCGACAAAGCTCGTCGTCTGTAATGGCTAACGTTCGAAATTTGCAGTGTTGTGCCGAAATGTTTTCGGCCGAACCAAATGCCCGGTTTCTGGTACCCGATGACCCGATGTCCAGATCGAGTCTCAACGCCTCCATGCAACTCGATATCGCCGACAAAATTCTCCGCAGCCGCCGCTTCTTCGTCATTCAACGCCGCGGGTGGCCATCCGCGCAGACCGCAGTAATGAGCCCTGGAGCCACGGAGGCTGACGGAAAGTCCTGCCGGGCCCGGCACAAGTGCTGCAGCAGAGTCTAATTCACCGAACCTACAAAACGTGCTCTGCTGCTCCCCCATGCCACAAATCTGAAGGGTGTGCGCGGAGTATTGCCACCGCACACTGTCACACTGTCCGTAGACAACAAGGCGTCACCCGGTCCTGGTGTTGGCGCAGGGGGGGGGGGGGGGAGGGCGAGAACAGTCGACAAAACCCTTCAAAGTACTCCACTCCGGAATGCACATTCGTTACCCCAAAGGTTTTTTCCCCTTTTTTCAATGCGTGGGTTTAAGAAATGAACGTAAACATCTTGAAAGGGCTGGGGTTCAGTCGTGTTTGCGAGGACGTCACACAATGTTGTTCCGCGCATGGCATCTCTATTCCCGAACATGATGGCGTTCTTGACTCACACCTCATCCGTGTTCCAGGGGCGACGTCGTGATCCGTGAACATTATTGGTTTCGCGAACCCGAAACGCCGGTGACGGCCAGGAAAAGTACGCGCTCAGTAGCGGGAAGCATGCCCCGGTGGTGTCCCGCAAATCGGCGTGATCGGGTGGCAAGCAGTGGCACAGGTAGGCACGCTAGCGTGCCTACCAGTGGCTTTTTCTCGCCGACACACGGAGAAAGGTGACGCGGGTGTGGAGATCATGCCAAAGTGAGGAGTAGGCTCGAGCGTTGCTAGACGCAGAGAGGGTGAAGTGAAGGAGGTGACTCGCGGGAAGCGGCGACAGGCTAGGAGGAGAGTGACGTCACGCGAGCACTGCGAGGGAAGGTGTGGCCTATTTGGCACCGCCCCTATTCAGAGGTACCACGTTACACGGGTTAGTCAAAGAGCTGCTACGCACCTAAAAACTTCCCGAGGGCAGAGATCGAACCTGCGATCTCCGAATAATGCGTCCGAGAGCATGGGACGCGTACTTGAAGTTCGCAGGTTCAGTTCTTACCTTCAGTAAGTTACTTTTGTTGACTTTTCTTCCTTCATATTTACGTTACAAATACTTATACTGCTTCCTCGTATATTTCCATTGGCCTTATAGTCTGTTAGAATTCCTTATTATTTGGTCTAAGAGAGAAATCGAGCCCTTAAATATACATATGTTTTCTTCATAGAGACATGTAGAAACACGTAACGTCAGTGGTGTGTAGTTTCACAATAATTATAATTTACACTTCTTAAGCCCGATGACCTAAGTTTTCAAGCCATGGCAACTAATATCTATTTTTCTCAACGTCATTCTTTTGTAGCAGCGTCCTTTACATTCGAGCTTCCTTATTGAATTCCTAGCTTGGTGAAGGGCCGAGCGCTAACTGTATGATTGAGTAAACTTCGAAGGTTCGTGCACGTCGTATTCGGAAAGAAAGTTGAACTGTATATATTATAAGCAACGCCGAAGCTCTTCAAACGCACCTAATGTCCAAACAGTTGCCCATTGAAAGGTTGCCAAAATTATGAACAAAAAAGCGTGGCTGATCCCTCTTTCTAGGAATCGGTATAGCACGAAAGCGAAAGGCTTCTTCACAGAGGTAGTTGAACGTTTATCGTACATTGTTTCATCACAAGGGTGAAGGAATGAATGCTAGAGCAAGAAATTGCAAAATCACGCATAGAAGGACAACCAACTCGGAACATGTAGCGCTCACCTCAAGCAGAAAATATGAACGTAGTGAGGACGTGCGACACATACGTGCGCGAACTGACAGCTGCCACAGCTCGACACTTATAGAACGTTGTTCAAACAGGAAGACACACAAAACGAACGCACAAATGTCCACAGCACACGCGCGAACGACTGTCACAATTCTTACTTCTCGTGTGTTAGCAGCGTGCTTCTTTAGTTTACTCTGCTGTGGCAGCGAGCGAGCGACCTGCGTGATCTCCAGAACCACGAGATGTGTTGAGTAAAAGCTTATGTTTACACACTGTACAGAATATTATACATAGTTGCGGACATACAAGTTACAAAAAAAAAACATATCGTAAATAAACCGTCTTCAGGGTGACCCTACAGGACTCGACACAACCGATGGTGCCTAGCACGTTAAGCCCGGTACAGAAGGCTTTCTGCAGCGCCGGGGCCACTTCCCATTCTCTCGATGCTCCGCCTTTACACAACTGTCGGCGAATCATCGCCTGTTTGTCCTGTAATAGGACAGGGCACTTCTCAGATCAAGAACCTACCCTGCAGATTCTACTTTCGTGCACGTGTGAGGGACCATGCCCCTCGCCCTAAATAACACAACAACAAAATGCAAATAAAACAAAACTAGTCAAAAGTAATTGAGGCAAGGGCAAGATCAGCAGGGACACAACTATCTGAACTTGAAGCAACGCGTTCTGGGATTTGCGGCCACAAAAAGCATTCTTGGTGACACGTCAACTTCATGCCGACGGGACAGTAATCCACTGGTCCCCTGTGCGTTGCAGGTGCAACCGCTCGATCTCCACACTTGGCTCCACTTACGAGCTTGTTTGAAAGGACTATTGTGGAAATAGCGAAAATCATGCCATTGCACCACTTATTGACGGAGTCGACCGGGCACCCGTTTACCTTGACGCAAGCCACACTTTCATGTGTCTGAAGCCCGCCCTCTTCTGAATTCTACAAGCAGTAAACCGGACGGTAATGAAAAAATTAGCAGTGCTCCCGGACGGTAATGAAAAAATCAGCAGCGCTCCCACGGAATCTCCACTTACGGCGCCTTGACTCGGCGGTGAGGTTTAGGCGCGCAAACAAAACACAGTTGGGCCGTAAGCTGAATCGATGCGAGTGGTCGTACTGTCGCAGTGGGTCTCGGAAGAGGCCCATGCGTGCGCAGGCCGAAAATGCTGTTAAGATATCAGAGGGTCGTCACTATGACGTTTCTATCCCTATCTCTTCATCGCCCACTTAGGAGTTGGTTCCTTTGCCCTGGGTTCATAGGAAGCAGCAGCACTCGGTAGGCTGAGGTGCCAGAGCACATGGCGGAGACCGTGCTTCACCGCAGTGTGCATGGTCAGAGCTGATTCGGTCGCACACTTCGACTGATTGCCATCAAAGCAATACTGGATGCCGAAGCAAATTCAGCGCAACAGCTGCCATGCCTCCCCAAAGCTCAACACAAGAAAATCAATAAAAGGAAAATAGAATGACCACGCAACCACTTCTTACCCCGGTCCTATACCCCCTCATCCAAGAATTCGAAAGAACTTGTTTACAGTGTTTCTGAAGTAAACACAACAAAATAGGGATGTCGCTCAACCAGTGGGGGTAAGGAGGGTTACCTGCCGTATCTAAACTGCTAAGCCGGATTAAAATTCCAACTACGCGCTGGCCGTGCCACTCCTGACCTGCAGATGCGTGCGGAAGTGATATCCTGAAATGGAAGCGCGTAAAAATTCCCCGTTACCCCAGTCCTGTACTCTCATCAGAGACTTCACAACAACTTTTTTACAGTGTCGTTGAAGTAAACACAACCAAAAGCGGACTATGCTCAACCAGTAGGTGTAAGGAGAATAAACAGCCGTAGGTAAACTGCTCGGCTGGAGGGGAACCCCACCTACGCGCTGGTCGCGCCGTTACCGGCCTGCGGTAACGTGTGAAAATGCTATCCTGAAACAGAAGCGCATGAAATGTGCCAGTTACCCCTGTCCTATACCTCTCACAAGACTTCGCAACATCTTGTTTACGATGTTGTTGAAATAAACAAAACAAGAAGCGGAGCGCGCTCAACGAGTGGGTGTAAGGCGGGTGTACAGCAGTAGCTAAACTGCCCAGCTGGATTGAAATGTCAACTACGCACTGGTCGCACCACTGCCGGACTGCAGCAGTGTTTGGAAGTGCTATCTTGATACGGAAGCGCGTAAAATTTCCCAGTTACCCCTGTCCTGTACCCGTCATTCATGACTTTCCAATAACTTGTTTACGATGTTGCTGAAGTAAACACAAAAAAAAGAGTAGACCACACTTAACAAGCGGGTGTAAATACTGTTTCACATGCGAGCGATTTTGCTCCAAAAGAGGAGCGGCAGCTGCTGCGCGAGGCCAAAACAGCTTTGTACCGCGGCGACTAGACGCCCTTGTGAAATTCGTCAGAGTTGGAAAAATTCGCTAGCGGCACAAGCAGCAGAGCGACCAGTGACATCGTTTGACACGTGATGACAGGGGTGGAGTCGAGAAGTTGACGCGCGCGCTGCGAGGAACTGGTTCCACAGAACAACTCTCTCCGACTGAGTAGCAGACGACATCCGTCCTCTCCTCAGCTCACAAATGTTTCGCGCTGCTTTCAACAAGCCGCTGATAGAAGCTGTGAAATGATCTGTTCTTTGGGACGTCAAGATGGAGGATTTCCGCAAGAACCATAAGAAGAGCACTCTTTGGGAAGAAATTGCCAAATCGCATACTTCCATAAAGTAAACGTCGTGGCTTGGACTGGCCATGTTCACTGGTGAAGTCAAAGTGCAGCTGTTTTCCTTTCGTTGCTGTCGACGATGCTTTCGCCGTAGTGACAATCGCGTGCCGTGCCTTTTTTATTTCAATACCATCATTACTACTTTCTTTTTTCTGTTTTTGCGTTTTAATCGAAAGTGATTCCCAAGTAGAGGAGCCGCATGTCACGCCGTACTTCTATGTCGCAGCAATTGTTGCTGGTTCAACAAATGATGACATTTGGTGACGCTGTGCATAAATGAAAGGCTTCACACGAACGAGAGAACAAGGATGGCTGCTACGGTAGTTGACTTTAGAAGTAGCATCCCACACAGGTCACTGAAATCAATTTCGTGATGTGACTCAACAAAGAAGGGGCGCGAAGCTTGCTATCATGGTTTGGGGAAATAAGGCACTCATCAGAGGCCTTTATTTTTCTTCTCCACTTCAACAACACCTCGATTTCTCACTAAAACCCTGGCTGACTTGTCCGCGTCCTCTGTGACGCTTTTCTCGTAATGAGCAATTGCACCGCAGAGCGCTCAAGTTTGCAGGCTGTCGACACGTCCTGCCAAACTGGCCAGCTGCTCTCCGTGACACTCAGTGCAGGAAAGGATGGCTGGCTAGGCGAAAATAGAAGCTCAGTCGCGAGCACAACATACACTGCGTAGATAACGAAGAACAGCTGTTGATTTCAGGCAACAGTGCAGCAACACATGCCTAAAATTATGTATCTAAATTACGCGGTCGAATGCTACCAATTGAATGTCACTATGTGCCGACGGCAAAGGTGTGTTCTGTGAAATGATGTGATACTTCGGCTTTCCTGCTCACCACCACAGCATTTATGAACGCAAATGCAAGCTAAAGCAAAAATTGCTGCGTAGTCCCATACCTGCGCCGCGCACGATTCTATATACAGCAGCCAAAGAACCGGGACAACGAGCGTATCACGTATATTATGCTACCTGCCGTTGGTGAAACTCTTCCTGGAGTGCTTTACGGAATTATTGAAAAATCTAAGAGGCTTACTGTTTAGGGTGGAAGCAAACGAATTCGAGCACCAGAAGAGATGTAGACCATTCAGAAAACCCCAGTCAAGGATGTGTTTGCATGTGCCAAAGGGTGACCACAAACACTGCCGAAGCTTACTACTTAGAGTTTTTATAAAAACTCTTATTTTGACTCAAGTGAACAGGTACAGAAATTTAGGTATAAATTTGGCGAGTTGTGCATACTGGGCTGACAGAAACCTCGTTCAGCGTCTCAATGTGAAATCGCTGAAAGCAAAAGCCATGAATCGGAGAACACGCTCGCAGTTCTTAAGCATTCACCTAGCTGGAACAGCTGTATAATAAAACCATACAAGCAAACTCTTTTTTTTTTGCTTCTCCATGGTCAGTTATATCAGTTATATCAGCCCGCCACAAGAATCATACGTGAAAAAGCCAGGACCAAACAGAAAACAACTGCAAGCGTTGCTTGTTTATTGTAAGATACATGTTAAACTAGTTCAATCAGTGTACAGACGCGTAAAAGTCGAGCGGCTATTGATGACGAACCTTCGTAGCACAGAGCGCCAAATGAAGGACACTTGAAGGAAAGCGTGGCTTTCAGATACCACTGAAAACACCGGTTGACCGGCACCTTCCGCACAGAACATTGCCTGCTAGAGCGGCGGGCGTCGCGCAACAGCAGCGGTAGCAGCGGCACATGTGAAACGAACGCGCGTCCGCGCGTCCTCCCGCCGCTTATCGCCACAACCACCGCCGCTCCGTCACTCGCATGTGAAACAGGCTTAAGGCGGGTGTTGCCCGGCTGGAGGGAAACCCCACGCCGGTCCCAGCTTGCAGCAGTGTGCGGAAATGCTATCGTTTTAATGGGGAGTGCGTAAAATGTCAGTTTTTTTTAACAATGAACTAAACCGGCCTGCAGCGCCAGCTGACGTGTTAAAGCTGATTTGCGAGCTGCCCCGCTCTCTAAATACAGCCAAACTATGCGAAACATCATGCAGCTGAAAAGCAATATGTAGCAGACCTGAATGAACTTGTAAGAGCGGCTAATTAATTGAGCACGCCTACTGGCCAAGCACTTACAATGCATGTGACATCTGACATTATTGTAGACATGAAATTACTAAAAATCATGCTGCAGGCAATGACTTGAACAGGATGCAAGCATTCTCAGGAACGCCACACACATTCCAACACGTTTCGTATTATAATCGAGTGCTGTGGCCCCTCTCAACATAAGAAAAAACACAAAAAACGTTGGCATGTAAAAGCAAACAATAACTCGCCTTTCACGTGAATGCACTTGGCCATTATCACACACTGCTGTATGATGTTCAATAGTTCCATAACCATTCGTGAGTGTTTTTGCAGACTTCTCACAATGTAGGCATAAAAGTCAGTCACAAGTCACTTAACACTCTTTTCTTCATAAGTGTCTGCTGCAGTCGTTTTAGTCACAGCACGCACTGCTCATAACACATTCACAAAGAGATTACTTCAACCTTCTTTTCACCCTGGGCGCGCTCGAAACTTTATATGCGAAACTGCACTCTAAGGTGCACTCTGTTATGATGAAATGGTGAAATGGTGTGAAATCTGACACTGTAGTTTTCATGTCATCACCCACTTTCCGCGTTGCAAACGACCCTTGCTGTTAAAAACATTGGTTGGCCCCCAGGGTCAAATGTGCGTATGCAAAGTTCAACAGAATTGATGTGGCCGCGGGTCACATTCGCGTGCAAACTCGTCAACCCCATAGGGCAATCTTTCGGGGCATAGATAGCCGTAACTGAGTGTCTGCCTACAGCACCGCCACCACTGCCATCAACGTCGTAAGACAGTGCTTTTAGCCTAAAACCTTCGTCGAATGCTATACCAGTGCTATGATGGCGATGCACAGCGAGCCTTTTTTTGTGTTTGGTGAACCTGTGCTCTAGAGGATTCGAAACCAGCTGGTCATCTCGAAATGTCTGACTTTCACTGTGCGGATTATTCTGAAATGCACCGGCTACCCCGACGTGGAGATGCCATGTAAATGTATTTGCTATCAAACGCCACCATGGTGAAGGATTGTTCACTTTCGCAGTGGCGACAGTTCTGAGTAACCGGCAAAAGCTTGCTTCTGGCTCCTGCATCGGCAGACAAAATTATTCATGTATTTAGATCTATAAAAACAGTAACTGCAGGGACGTTGATGGACTTCAAATTCGCCTCATCAAGCTCCTCTTTGAGATCGGTTCGCTAGCACTGGAACACATTTTTAGCATTGTTTTCGCTCATAGAGTTTCTCTGAAGACACTTCAAGCAGCTAAGGTGAATGTTCTACATAAAGACATGGATAGAAAGTGCTTCCTCGAAACAGGCCTTTATTTTTCTTACCGGTAGTTTCAAAGGGTCTTGAAAAGTTATTACACGTTCACATGACTTCTTTTCTTAATAAGTACCAAATGATAACATCGTCGCAGTTCGGTTTAAGAAAAGACTTTCGACAAAACAGCTGTTGTAACACAAAAGGAAAAATACTTGATGCCTTTGAACGCGAGCAATGCGCTCTGAGCATTCACCTCAATTACTGAAAATCATGCGATGCCATTAACCAAGTTTTTGAACAAAAAAAATCAGTCGCTATGGTTTCTGTACCATATCCCTAGGATTCCTTCACTCATACAATATTTTTTGCCAGGAGAACTGATACTAAAAAACCATTCTTCAAACTTGAAGTCGCTAAACTCAGGAGTGCAAAGGAAGCACCTTGGAACCACTATTGTTTTGCTTATATAAGAATGACCACGTAAACATTGAAATTTTTTTTCAGTTTGTCATTTACTCTGATAATAGTACCATATTAAATACTTAAAACTCAAGCAATGCATTTCTAAAGGGAAACGAAGTACTGAACAAATTATCAGCTTTGACTGCTGCTAATTACCTTGTAATAAACGCTACTGAAACAAAAGCCGTTTTTTAGACCTAAGAATTGTCAAATTGATACCGAACTTGTGTTGAAGTTTCAGGATTCACATTATTCAATTAGTATCTACAGTTAAATATCTTGTTGTTCTTTTCGAAGAGTACATTTCATGGGGTCCTCACGTAGAAGCTAGCCTCCAAATTAGCTCGAGTCGCTGGTATATTGTGTAAGGCGCGTTATTCACTTCGCAGGACTGTGAAGCTACTCATATACAACCCTTTATTTCTCTCAGTTTTAGGTTGCTTCTACCTAGGGCTACTACAACTGCTTCTAAAATGAGAAAATTGCACACTGTACAAAAAATATCATTCGAGCCATTGCGAGTGCTTAACACAGTAGTCATTCAGAACCACTTTTGAGCCACTTGCATTTTGTCTCGCTTCCAAACCTATATGAACGTATCCTCGTTAAACGCTATAGTCAGAAAAAAAATACCAATCCCTTAGAAGTTTCGCGTACTTCTCAGTTAACGTTCATACATGTGTTACCAGATTACGATAAATATGGAAGGTTCTGCGCTGCAGAACTATTTATGGGGAACAAAGGTTGTGTATACAGTTACCACGTCTCCTAAATAAATAAGTTTTGTAGCGTGTGCGCCTTATCGACTCTCACTTCTCGCGCCTCAAGTCTTCTCTGTTGCTGTTCCCTTTCTTATTTTTCGGAGAACGTTTTTAGTGGCAGAATTTCGCTCATGAAGCTTAGCCTCAATTTTGTATTTGGGTTATTTAGTTTGTTCAACACTTCGTGCATGATGACAACATTTTGACGTTTGAAACACTGTAAACAGGTAATATTTAATTTCTTTTTGGTACAATGAGATTTTTTTCACTTGCACTGCTGTAATGTATTCTTACTTGCTGCGTGATGCTGTCTTGTCAAATGCTATAGAGAGTGAACGCTTTCAAACCCATTTTAGAGGATTTTTGTGCACTGTCCACAACATCGCTGTACGCTGTATCTTGATGCTAAATATAAACTGAAACTACCACCGCCCGGGTGCCATACCTCTCCGCGTAGTAATGCTCCGTCACCAGGTCAAACCAATCAACCGCGACGGATTCAGGTACCGCGATCTCCACGTTGAACGACTCCACCAATTGAGTGACGGCATCAAGAGCGAACACGTGCATAGTTTCTTGACCGGCGTTTCACAACTGCGCCATGGGACTCAATCGAACTACCTGAGAGCTCCTCGATGATCTTTCAGTCGTCAGCCCACTGCTGCAAGGGCTATTGTTAAGCAGATGGACGAGTTGCCCTGCGCCCTGCAAATTGGTTCCCGAATCAGCATCCTAGGTTGCCCGTGAGAGTCAGTATTACACTGAAAACCCTCCTCCGCTTGAAGGTCGCTGTCAGAAACGTCATTTAACTCCACAACCCACGTCGTTGCTACCACACCATGCACCTCTTTCTCGAGTGTCAACATGGTGGTACCCTGAAACATCATTCGCAGCATGCTAAACGAATCGAAATGTTTTACCCAAAGCACCCCAATGTTACTAGAGGCATCCATAAGCAGCTCACCTTCAGCTACCTCATGGATACTGCTTATTTGCGGCGTATGTGGTATAAATCTTTCTCCCAGCACCTCTTCGTCGGCATTCCGAATCTGGCATAAATGTCAGGCACCCTATATTTTTGCCAACTTTTGATCTGCTTTGAGCACCCGTCATCGTCGTTTTGCCATCTCGAGATTAAGGTCCTTTTTTTCATGTGGGCCAATCATACATTAACGCTACGTTGAAGACCACAGGTGTTAAATGCAGAGAAGTGGCAAACGAGTCGATTGCTGCCATGCGAAGCGATGCCAACTCTTGCTCTGCTTCGAGCGTTCTCCAGCGCTCTTCTGTCAACTTGACATTGAGCTCCTTCATCCATGAGGGACAATCACACATTAACTGTGCATCATTGACCCTGCCCGTTAAATGTGGGAAAAGCCATAGTGGCCTAATCCTGCCCTAACAAACCACATTTCCTTCGCGTCCGACGCGAACACAGGAATGAAAGAAAATAATGCCGAAGCGATTCGCTCTGTTTTTCTGCAAACTCTCGTCTCCGATGACCGCAATTCTACCATGTTTGATGACGGGTGGGGTCGTAGGTCGCTGGCGGTGGCTCATTGAGGGCTACAATGAACCACTCGCTCCTCGTTGTCTTCCCGGAAAACAAGTCTCTCTGCAGCGTCCAGCTGCCACAGATACTTGCTGCGGCATCCGTTGGTACAGTGCCGATTCATAATGGCTGCTCCATCAGTACCTTCTTCGTCCGTAGTGATGCCTCACTCAACTTCTACTTCCAACTCCATTCACAGCGAGCCAGTTCTCTCGACTGCGCCACTAAAATTCAGGGTCTTTCATTGTGGTGAAACCAACTTTCCCTACTCGGTGCCTAAGACGCACCGCCCGAGCTGGTATAGTAAAACGGAAGGAAGTAACGTGCTGCCAATATAAAATTAGCGATGATTGACTCACTGGTCGCTTTAATAGAAAGTAAACACTGTAAAATTTCAGTAAAGTTGAGAAAAAAACTTATATTTACAGACTGTAGAATACCATGCATCTCACGGACATACATGTTAAAAAAAGAAAACATTTCGAAAAAGAACAGTCTGTGGTATTACTTTGTGGGATTCAGCAGAGCTGATGCTAGTTAATACCTTAAGCATGGTTTAGAGCACTTAGCGTAACACAGAGGTTGCTTCTTAGTCCCTCGATGCTCCACTTCTACGCAGCTGCCGGCGAATCATCGCCTGTTTTTCCTGTGGTGGGTGAGTGCAATTCTCAAATCAAGAACCTACCCCATGGATACTATTTTCGTGCATTTGTGAGAACTCATGACCCTCGCCTCCAAAAAACAAAAGCAAAAAGGCAAATAAAACAAGACTAGACAAAATTCATAGAGGCAAGAGCAAGCTAAGCAGGCGCTAAACTATCTAAACTTGAATTATGCGTTCAGGGATTTGCGGCCATAAGAAAGACATCCCTAGTAACACGTGAACTTCTTGCCGACGGGACAGTAATCCACCGGTACCTGGTGTGCTGTAGGTGGAAACACTCGCTCTTCGCACGTGGCTCCACTTACAAGTGCGGGAACTTGAGGTAGTCGGTATGGCATGACGATAGTTATAGCGCGAGAACAAAATGACGACACAGAGACCTTCGTGTTCTTCTTTTCTCTGTGTCGTCGTTTTGTTCTTGCGCTATAACTATCGTCATTCCACTTACAAGCTCGTTTGAAATGATTAGCACGGAAATAGCCGAAGGCATGCCAGTGCGCCAGTTTTCAAAGGAGCCGACCGGGCGCCCGTTTACTGCGACGTGGGCCACACTTTCGCGTGTCTCGAGCCCGCCCACTTCTGAGAGCTACCAGCAGCAAGCCGGACAGTGACGAAAGGTCACCGGTGATCCCATGGTGTCACACGCAACGTACGCCACCTTGACTCAGGGGCGTGTGTTAGGGGTGCGAACAACACATGGTGGGGCCTTAAGACGAACCGATGTGAGGAGTCGTACTGCCTTGCTGGGTCTCCGAAGAGACCCGCTCATGCGCAGGTCAAAAGTGTGGTGAGGCAATAAGGGGGTTGTCCCAATGACGTTTCTATTCATACCCATTTGTCGGCCACGTGGGGGTTGGTTTCTTTGTCCTGGGTTTACAGAAAGCTTAAGTGCCCGCTAGTTTCAGGTGCCACAGCACTTGGCGGAGTGCAATTTGGGCACCGCAGTGCCTTTGGTTGAGGCTACCCTATCCTACACTTAGACTGTGAGCCGTCAAAGCGATTCGGCCTGCCGGAGCTAATTCAGCGCATTAGCTGGCATGCCTCCCTAAAGTTACCGCACAAAGTAAATAAAGAGTAAACCAAAACTGCCGCGCAACCGCTTCTTATCGCGGTCCTACCGCACAGTGCCAGTTTTCGTGTGCCGATTCATGTGATAAGGTAACTCATGATTGCTGGCAACATCGGTTGAAGGATCCTAATCGATTCTTAATTTTCATTTGATGCCTAATTCTTCTTAAATTCCTGATCATAATTTATTTCTGGGGAGTAGAAGTACGTTACACGTTATTGTGACATGCAAATATCGAGAATTTTCGCGTACATAAGATGGGTCATTTTAGGTTTTCGCTAACCATTGAGAGCTCAGCTGTGACAAAAACTGGGGGTGAAATGTAAGAGCGCTTAGAAGGTTGGTATGCTTTCAGGGACAGTCAAATACGTTGTGATACTCATGACGGAAAGATAATAGGCTATGTTTTAACATATAGTGAGTAATAACACTTATGAAGAAGTGGTTGGATTACGCCAACGCGTACTTGAGCTAACGATGGTTCATCCCTTTGTTATAGAAATCGGTATGACACGAAAGGGAAATGTGTCTTCACGGACGTGGTTGATTCATTCTACATTGTTTTTGGCACAAGGGCGAATGAATGAATGTTATAGCAACAAGTTGTAATGTCACGTGAAGAACGCTAAGCTGTCCAGAACTTGCATAGCGTGCTCCTTAGGCAAGAAGGCCGCACAAAAAAAATTAACACACAAGCATACAGAGAAAAAGCGCGAAAAAGCGCGAAAGCAGCTCAACGCTTGAAACGTGCTGCTCGAGCGCGAGCGCAAGGAGAGAGGCACGAAACAAACACACAATCATACGCAGGACAAACACGAACTAACAAATGTCGCAGGTCGACACTTGAATGGTGCTGTTTATATGAAAAGGGAGAGGCACGAAACAAACACACAAGCATACACAGGACGAGCGCGACCTAACTGCCGCAGCTGTTACTTTATTTAGTGTGAGCAGTGCGCTTATTTCGCCAGCGTGGCCGCTGTTGCTTTTGGAAACTTGTGACGCAAACTGATTGTGGAAGCAAGCAAGCACGGAACGCCTGAGAAGGTGACTTTAGAAAGCCACGTCCTCACTACGCGCGCTACGTATGGATCATCGGTAAGGTAAGGTATGGTATGAATCATCGCTAAGCGTAAACACAAGGAACGAAATGAGCCTTTTCAGACGTTGTTGTTTTTAGCGTAAAGTGCATAGTGTAATGGTCGTAAATGTTGCCGGGCCCACAACATTTACGACAAATACTGGTGCGACCGTTGTGTACTACCAATGGACAAAGCAGTTTATCCGGTCACTATCTGTTCGCGGGGCTTCCAGCCTTCACAAGTTTCGCGTCTTCATGCGCGTCTTGAACGCCACGCAGTAGTGTGTCTGTGCAGTTGGTTTGCCGGACTAGAGGCATACGCAACATGCTTCAGTGAGAACACAGGTCATGTATCTCATTTTTACCAGCCAGCCCAGCCGTGGCCAAACACTAGAACCTTGCTAGGCTGAAACAATTTGCGCGAGGACACAATAAACATCCAGAATGGAGATTTGTGCGTCGTATTATATAGCAAAAAAGCCACGTATACTGACCACCTATACTGACGCCACGTATGCTGACCACGTATGTGAACATACGTGGTCAGTAGCTACGGAAGCGGACTATACTGATGTTACGGGATACGACACTTACGACAGGTGCGACTACTGTCTGAGTGTGGCTTAACTCTTCGGTCCCAATTGCATGTAGCTTGAGTAGGTAAGGTGCTTGTATTTGCGTATTGCGCAGCGGCAAACAGAAGTCCAGGCTTGACGAGGGTAAGCGGAAGTGCCACCATACATGGCTGACCAGCAAGCTATGCAGCGTCAGCTAGTCGCTTATGAATGACTTGACGGATGCCATAAGTAAAAGGGTGACCCAAACGCGTGTGCGGCTTGCAGAAGCGGCGGCTGGCGGACACATTACTTTCGCATGAAATTGACATTTATTTCGAGCAATGATGAATTGAATGAATAACCTACCTGTTAGAGCGGAAACTGAGATGCTGCCCGCGGAAGCTTGGCTCAATCACAGCCGTCTTTCGCGCAGTTATTCGCAGACGTGTGAAAGGGCAATCATATACTTGGTTGCCAAGAGTTCATTGCCAGAAGCATTTGGAAGGCATCGTCTTTTATGTTTAGTATGATACCCTTCATCTTTTCATCTTCACTTGGAGGGTGATTAATGTCGCGATGAATGTTAAATACATGTTAAGTTCCGCAAGCAAACTTTTCATCAATCCGATTGCGAGTACGCATCTAACGTACCAGCTGAAGTTCGGTGATGGCCGGTCAAAGACAATTATTTTTCTGGCTGAAAGAGTACGACTCTTAATTAGGGAAGTGAGCACTTAAGGCTCTAAGAAAGGTAAAATAGGAAGTTACTGTTTTTATGCGTGTCATTTTCTTTTGTTAAGTTCACTCACTTTGAAGTTTGAGCACAGAAAACTTTTCATAGCCGTTCGTTTCAACAAATACGGGATGAACTACCAAATACATTTGTGGCCTTTCGCTATCCAGGCAAATTTAAACATAGTACAGCACGGCAAAAAGAACGTTCAAATAACCACATAAAGGCAACCCTTGAAGGCAACACCATGTTCTGTTCTCACGCGAGGACAATTGGGCCTAACCTAACCCCCGCATTGCAGGCCCTTTGGAGAGCTCAAAGTTCATGCTGATATTCCGAACTCTTGCGGGCCTAACTCAATTTTTGCTGTGTAAAGTCGTTATCCCAACGTAACAAGAGGCACCGCCAAAGCATGTACTCTTAATAGCAAGTTTTCCCGCAGCGAGGGCACTGCGTGATGGAGTCATTTGTGAATAGACAGGGCATGAAAGCGAACTTTAAATAAGAATTAGTTTGTAGCAAAGCGGCAGTCTCCGGTGATTAAACATGGGTAATGAAAACAATACTAATACCCAGGTAGCTTAAACACGGTCAGTTTAACACGATTAATCAAAACAATACTAATGCACATTATCACCAGCTCATGTAGGGCACCTGAAACGATTACTGACGTGCATTTAGGCAGCAAGTTTTGATCCTCTCAGCTCAGTGAAGAAGACATGCACGTAGAATTCATAATGTCAGTTTTCCCCAAAACCGGTTCGGTGTGCCTTATATTTTATTTAGTTTCATGCGAAATGACCTCGTGAGCCTATTGCACCAATGTCTGTAGCCCGGCTTCCAGTGGCATTATGAAGTTGTTGGGAATGGTTTGGCTTCGAGGTTCTTTGAAATGGTTAGTTTTCCGCCAAATGCCATGATGCCGTTTATTGCAATAAAGTTCTTCAATACTAAACCTGTGTAGCGAAAAGTAATTTTATTCCGGAAATGCTAAAAAACGCCTTGTAAGTCCACTTGCCACCCTCTTCGTTCTTCAAGGAATGTCTAGTGTTTCATTATTTCTTGTAGAATAAATAAACGGATAATACACGATTGCTCAAAAGGTCACGTAGGCTAGGTGCATCAGGTAAATGTTATTCAAATGTAGCCTCCACGATGACATAAGTGTGGTGATTGCGTGAGGAATTGTACGATGCTGTTCCTCGGCGAAGTGGTATCAATGACAGGATATGCATAGAGTTCCCTAAAGTTGATATTTCAGCAGTTTCACATTTTCAAGCTCTCTATTTACTCACAAATTTCGGGCAAAAAGGATTATGTAGTTGTCGTCAGCTGTTTGAATGTTATGACCACTTATTCGACCCTCACTGTAAACATATCAAAGTGACACAGAGGCCTTTAGATTACACAACACTTGCCATCACATCATAAGTGTACTTTCGTAAACATACTATTCAATGTTAAGTTGTTTAAGTATCTTCCAGAGCTAGTGGAAGATGTTTACTACTTGTTTAAATATAAGGTCTTCATTGCGAACTAGCGTGCGTTGTCTACTGCCTACGTCATGTTATTGATCTGCTTCTTCTTTTCCACATTACGTGCGCCGAGTTGTCTGGCGAGTTATGCCATGACTCTAATGGGTTAGAAAACCAATACGGAGCGAGTAAAAAATAAAGAAAGAAATGAAGAGATAGAAAGAAGAGATAGGAGGAAATGATCTGGAATTCCTAGCATCGTACCCATTATCCGAAAGCGAACGTCATATTCAGCCGGCTCTCTAGGCTCACTACCAGCGCATTTTAAAACTTTGCATTCTTCAATATAGCGAGGGTGGGGGAAAGACAGCGGATTGTGAGGAAGAGAGTAACTGGGACTCCAAAGCTCTCAGCTACGCCCCTCCTTCAGTATTCGCAACTTCGCACCAGCTTCTCCTATATTTCGCTAATGTAGGTTAATAAGTAACGCTGCCGAATTTTCAGAGTAGTCAACATTATACAATATTGCAACATGCAAGCATATTGACATCCTAGGCGGTGACGCGCTGGTGTGCCCGATCAAGAGAACGAAGGTTGGTCTCCGCTCGGTCGCTGGTCAACCGGTCACGCCACTACTGCTGGTACGAAATACAGCTCATCTATAGCGTCGTTGATACAGAGTCTCTCTTCCGTAGCAATATGTATCAAATATTTTATCCAAATTTGGTGGTACTCGTTTTTTTTATTTTTTGTGTGCGGTGGTAGTGAAAAACATTTATTAAACAAGACAGGTAAACTCACGCAGCAGCCCTACAAAATGTTTGGAGACACTAGCCAGAGATGCCATCAGTCTAAGTCGCAAAATTAACTGTTTAGGGCCGGAAAGTCAAAGGAATACACCCGGATCGCCTCCCTATGCTCTATCGTAGGATTTCTCAGTTTCAGATAAGGAGCTTTTCCTGAATTTGTGCTGGTCAGTGACAAAAATTTAGTACTGGGATGCTGCACAACGTATGACTATTACGTTTTCGGTTATCTGACGCGATACTAACATCAGTGATATGGGCCGGTAATTATGGCACGTTTATTTCAGCACGTGATTTAGCGATGAGAAGAGAATCGCCATATTCACAGCTCGTTTGATTTGCTACCATCATTACCGGCTGATGAAAGAAATGAAAGAGATTGTTGCTTGACTCACTGCCAGTGTTCTTTGTATTTTGCGCAATATACTAAACAAGGCCGAAATTCGATACCATGAGATTTTAGTTACATGACGCAGCAAAGGACTGAAATATTGTTGGATATCAATTTTGGCGAAAATAGCAAGTAGGTTTATGGCTTGAATGGTGTTCTGGCATTTCTCTCTAAACACTGCAGGGAAAGAGTGATGGGCAATAAGGCCATATTCTGCTTGAGCATTCGAAAGACTAGTGTCATCCAGTAAAGAAATGTGAGCCGGGAGATTATTGGGTGACACCGTTTCCCAGATTTTTCAAAAGGGGAGATTCCGAGTCATAAAGAAGTGAAGGTCTTTGGTATAACGTATTCAAAAGGTTTTGTGCATTGAACTTTCGTAACGTGACGTTGTGAAGCAAAACCATGATCTCAGTTGCACTGATGTCATCCGCCATTTCAGCCTCACTTCTTCTTCACTACTCCAGATTCTCCACATCACGAGCTCTGGGCAGGCTGCTTCACTCCTCGGTACTTCATTTTGACTACACCTCCTTGGCCAGAACGTTTTTTCGTTCGCAATGACGGCACATAATTTCGCTAGATGTTCCGGTATGCCGCACCCTTTTCAATGTCTCATGCAAAGATAGTGGCCTAGCTACTAATGGTTGATGTTATTTGTCATGAGAAGTTATCTCGTTTCTTACAAGGCGGCAACCTTCAGAATTTATATGTGATATTTAGCTGTAGAACTTTTTAAGAAGATCTATATAATCCAGTGTTTGTTGACCGGTTACCTGAAAAGCTGAGATTTTAGTAATTTCATGATATCTGGGCTGCCGAGCAAGCAATCTGCAAGAAGCACTGGCGCTGTCTCGCAAGTAACAGAATGACGACTGCAGTCTAAACACATGCTGTAAATTATGATCTTTCAGAGCGGTCTCAGAGCAGTTTTTGTTGTGTCTTACAAATTGATTTCTTCAAACAATTCTAAATGTTCTGAAGCGAACTGTCTGATCAGTCGTTGGCTGCTGGACAAGTATTTACTCCTGATTCTTTAGCCTATCTCGCTAGCTCAAAACTCCGAAAGAAAAAGAGAAATGTCTTCACAGACTAGTGTATTCACGTGTTCAAACACACATATTGAGTGGCTTCGGCCCACAGCTTGCACCGAGTTTTCCTGTTTTAGCTGTACTCATCCAGTAGCCTTCATCAATTGACAGCAGAACACTTAAAAGAGAAGCAGAAAACTTAGAAGCACGCCATAACTTGACTTTTTTCTCCTTTTTAACACCCAAGCTGTTGAGCCTCGATGTAATCAGTCCACCCGATAGTGAAACAATTATTGTCACGAACCTAAGCACGCTGTATATATTCTTCTTCATTGGGGTCGTCTTTCAAAGGGGAACCATTTTTATGAAACTGGAGGCAATTTTTTTCTATCTATCTATCTATCTATCTATCTATCTATCTATCTATGTAATCGTCTATCTATCCATTCATCTATCTATCTATCTAATCTGACCACCCACGCCTTGATGCTCTCGTGCCAGGCTCCTTAACTTATGATAGGATACCAAAGTTAGTATGCGAATGCAAGAAGGTCTCACAAGTACTTCTGGCTGATAGAGACATAAACAATCTGAAAATACCATCGGATAAGTCACCCAACCCTTTCCTTCAGACACATGTGGAAGATGCCATTTTACAACACCCCGCGGTGAGCAGAAATGCACAACAGATGATTGACTTTTGACGTCTGTTCAAAAATAGTAACGACTGGCAAGGGTAATTTAAATGCGTGGCTTTAAAAAGTAGTCTCAGAATAGCCCTGTATGGTATAGAATATCATGGAGGCTATTAAAAGAAGTGAACTTCGGGAGGATAGATGTAAAGGTAAAGAGCAAGCAGGGAAGCAAGGCATAGTGTAGAAAAAAAAAGAACAGACGGAATTGAATGCAGGAAAATGAAGGACAGAAACAGGGAGATTCAGAGAAGCGGAGAAATAAAGATTCAGAGAAGCAAATAGAGGAAAGAGTAATACAAGACAATATAAAGAAAGAAAGCTAGACTGAGATAGACAGATCTTTGAAGGCTCAAAAAGACAAATAAACGGAGAAAACAGACAAAAAAGAGAGAACATAGAAAAGCAAGACAGGCGTAAAAAAACTTGCGAAATTTCATAATCCAATAACAGCCACAACTGTTTGGGTGGGTGCCCATTAGATCTGCTATCTTTATAGCACAACGCAAATTAAGCTGATTTCTAGCTCTGCAGGAAGTAAACGGGTAGATTCAGCTTCCATACTGCGTTGACTACTTCACTCTTCATAAGCACTAATCTTGTCTTGGCTGTAAACTGTTCACAACTTCTTGTACATAAACTTTGCCAGCAGTTGATACAAAACAGAGATGTAGCACACAAATCTCGATTTCGTTCCGGCTGCACGGCCTTCTATGTTTTCCTGGAATACATATAGGCTCTAGTTGGTTATTGCTATAATCACTGAAATTACTTGTTATCCTCTTATAGCCTAGTTGCAGATGTTTTGGGCCACATGTTGTAGCAGCCAGAGCTAATTGTAAATTATATATTTTTCACCTTTAGATGAAGCTCTCACATGGAAGTCACTACTTCACTTAAGCTTATGAATGTGGTACTCCATATCGTATACGAATGGTGAGTTTTAAAGGCGCATTTTCGACCAAACATCCACATCATCGTCCTCGCGATTAAAATGTAAGTTTTTCTACACGTTCTGGAAGTTCGTGTTCACCCTGTATCAGTGAGAAAACTATAGTGAAAGATGTAGAATGCAATTGTATTATATTTCTATGCACGATTTGGACTCTAAACTGCACCTAACTGTTGTTCAAAATCCATGTAATTGATCCCGAGTCACGCGTTATGGTACCACACTGACAAGTATGTAACACACTAAAAAAGAAAAAGAACAAATAGTGCAAATGAGTGATGCCGAACATTCACACACGGATGATCCCGAGTTTATCGGCAAGGATGCTTGCATGTTTTAGATGATGGGTGAAATACAAAAGTAAAGAACGGCCTAGAAATTCTCGATTGTCCCGTACGTAAATTTGAAAACGAGCGCTGCAACACCCTTGATTTTCACGTCGTTCGCTGTGTTCAATACGCAATTGAAAGGGGGATAAAGCGAAGACGAAACCTGAAGAGAAGAAAAGACGACTGGCTGAAAGAGGTGTCAGATGGCTTGTTCACACCGCAAAAACGTGAGTTATGACACCCAAAAGTTATGACATCCAAAGACACTGTTCGGAGCACCAAAACGTTGAATGATATACAAAATGAAGGGAAATGGTTTGTAGATAATAAAATAAAAGGTTTTCATTTTTCTTCAGAACAAAAATTGATTTCTAGTTATTGACACCTTTTAATATACAAGGACCCTGAGTGGGAACAGTCAAATTTATCAAGTAGTTTTTTTTTTTTGGTCAACTGAAATAACATTTTTCTGTTTACTTGTGCATTGAAGGGCCAAATAAAGCTATTAAAAAGAAAAGACCGGGAGTGTTCTCTGTGAGGCTGAGGACGTTAACTACTTGTCATTTACTGGTGTGAAAGATAACAGTCTCTACAACTTTTCAACAATCACGTACTTTCTTAGCACACAAGTTTGTCGACACTTTTGCACCAAGCTCAGTGCATTGTTGTTTATAATGCCGAAATATCACAACTACAGACGAAAAAGAGAAAATAAAGGTCGTGGGATACATTCACTTTACCTGATGGTGCAACATGGGTATGAATAGGCAGGATTCAAGAAGAATGGCGGCAAAGCTATAGATGTCAACAAAAAGCTTAATCCGATCAGTAAAATCAAAAATTATTTCTAACCAAACTTACACTAACAGTTCACAATTTATTAAAAGCAGATTTAGCCACTGATAATATGTTAATCATATGGAGGCTTAGTTCACTGTTCCTATGTTATATTTTTTTTATACTTAACGCTGCCTTGTTTTTGGAGTTAGAGCCAAACGACATGCGTTCAGAAATGTGTATTTTTATTGTATAGCTTCTGTCATGCCTTAGTGGCATCGGTTAAACGTCAGTAGTGATTGCAGTGTTGCCTAACCCATTTTTAAAGATTACATATGTACTCCTTTGATACAACCGTACCATCGGCTTAACGTCAATTGTGGTTAGTTGCCATGCGCTGAAGTTCATTTATGTGGCAGTGTCCAGGGCCAGCATCTTCACGAGCATAAGCGCTTGATGTCAGTTTTTGGTGTTGCTAATACGCATGTTCCAGTTGGCATCGTTGCGCAAGTGTACACAACTGGATATATAAACATCTGCGACTCTTGAACATATGTCTGTGCGTGCAACATTTGTACATATATCTAGCTCATTTCATGGCATGTCGCTCAACAAAGAACGCCGCAGCATATCCACGGAGCGCTTGATGAAGAGTGGGGCGAAGCATTCGTCTGCCCGTGCATCCATCCGACTGTTCGTCCTTGCATTCGTCCATGCGTCCATCCGTGCTTCCGTTCATCCATGCGTCCGTCTATCCATCCGCTCGTGCGTCCATCTGTCCGTACATTTGTTCATCCGTGCGTCCATCTATAGTGAACCCTCCAAGTACCACCCTTTCGCATCATTTTATCATTTAATCATCATTTAAAAGTACCGCCATCCAGCAGACATTCCAAAGACTAAACTAGAGGTGGCATGGCCGGACTATAGGAGCGTCACGTGCGCACTTTCTCACGGCCTGCGCTTCATGTCTAGTTCCCACCTTTCGGCGCCTCTAGTTTTTGGAACCACTGCTCAACACTTGATAAACTTTGCTAAAACCGAAGTGATTACGCTTAGCGAGTTCAACGTGGCAAGCAGAGAGTGTTCGAAGTGAGTCCTTTTGATTTAATTTTTTAGTAAGCATCAAATACAAGGCAAATATTATTGCAGATTAAGTCACCGATTCTCTACTCTGTAGGCATTTATTCAGAAACAACTATATTTTTATTTATGATTAACGTGGTTGGGTTTGCTCCTGAATTCAAACAAGTGCACGCGTGCCGCTCCTCTAGTCCGGATGTGGATGTGGCTACGTACTACAAGGATGCACTCCTATACTACTACTACTACTACTACTACTACTACTACTACTACTACTGTAAGAATTCATTGGACGTCATCCTCATCTGTCAATGACCTTCATCAGTCTTCGACATCTTCGCCAGGCAGACCGGAGAAGATTGGAGGCTCCCGAGGGGGGTTGTTGACCGGGCTAGGGTTGGCGGTGGGTGGTTGAGCCGGTGGGTGGTTCTGTTGGGCTTGCTCTTGCGCCATGGTGCTCTACTGGCGTAACGACGTCCCGAACGGAGCTCCAGGAGCTGGCTTTGGATGGAGAGAGGTAGAAGAGATCGGGAAGCACCTTCCACCACTTGAAATGCCACCGGTTCAGCTGACGCTTTATTCAAGCAACAGCAAAATGGCTCCGATGATGAAGAGCAACGGGCGAAGACTGATGATGGTTATTGACAGATGAGGATAACGTCCAATGAATTCTTACACTACTACTACTACTACTACTACTACTACTACTACTACTACTACTTCTACTTCTACTACTACTACTACTACTATATACATCGCGGACGCACGACCCACGTCCTAAGGAGCTTCGCCCCCAAAAATTACAACACGGTCACTTTTCCTCCGCAATCTTCGCATAACACCGATTCCCAAGTACGTGGGATCTGCGGAATTGTTTTTTTGATCCGTAAGAGCTATTTCAGTGGATCTCTTATTACAAAACCCATATCAAGAATTTCGAATTATCTTGTGTTTTTCACAAGAGGTAGAAGCCTGTGTCAGAAGTGTTTTTTCAAGACCTTGGGAAAGAGCAGGCAGGATCGATTTGGGGCAATAGTTTTTTATATCTAACTTATTGCCTTTTTTAAATAACACTGCTGCCTTTGCGACCTTCATAGTGTCGGTAAATATACCTGTTAAAATGCACAGATTATAATTGTGTGCCCAGGCAGTTGCCATGTCATACATAATAAACTCTACAGGTTTAACCTGTAGACCTTCAGCATCCCAGCTGCGAGATGTTTTGAGTTTTAAGTATACCGATTGTATATCAGAAGGCATGACTGGCTAGCAAAATATTGAGTGTTTGTTTGGTGTAATGCACACGTTTTGCGCGGCAATGTAGGATTGGGCGCCTCGTCTCTGTGAGCAAAAAAGTTGTTGAAAGCATTGGCCTAATCTTCCTCTACCAGCAATCTACCGTACAAACTGTTTTCAACTGCGTTGAGCCTCTGTTTTCTATTCATAGGAGCAATTAGTCTTCTCCACAATTTACTTGGGTCACCCATGCAAGACGAAAGCATCTGCAGAAATTTACCATCTCGTGCTTTCCGTAATTCTTTCGTTGGTGTGTTAAAAAAAATTTTAAATAAGGGGCTCTCTATATTTAATAAATTTAGCATGTAACTCATCACACTCCTTGATTTTTTACAAGCATTTGTTATTCGTGACTTTCTTAGACATTTATTTCTTCTCTTTCTTTGTAAACAAAATGTTTCTATAAACTTCAGCAAACCTACTAAAAATACATTCTAGACAGATACAGCGTTTTCTGCTTGCAAAACATTATCCCAGTTAATATGCTTCAACTCTATTTGAAAAGCTGTATGAGTTCCTTTGTTTACTTTTTTAAAATCTGTTTGGGTATCTACGGTAACTTTCTGGAAACTTTCTTTTGCGCATCTGTGTAAGGCTTTAGCTTCTGTAGTTTTGACAAACATGCAAACAGGCATATGAGCATTTATAGCACTACCTGAAAGAGCACCTGTGATGTACAGGGGAGGAGCGGTTTGTTATAAGTAAAAGAAGAATAGTCTCCATGTTTACTGTGACTCTAGTGCTGGAGTGAATTGTGTTTGTACAGCCATTCTCTATTATTACTTTTTTCAAAATCAGGCCACTGTGTTGTATCGGAGCCAATACTCACATTAAAATATCCTTCAATAAATAAATTAACACGGTTTTCGCTTGCAAATGACAAAGAAAATGAGCGAGGATACCATCAGGAGGGCAGTAGCATACAACAAAGATTTACAACTTGAGAATAATTTCAACAACACAAGTTGGAAACAAAAAAAATTTACCTTCGTAAAACATTGTCGAAATTGACAAAAAATGACCCTGCACACCACACACGCCATCCTGAGACATGGGAAGTTTGAAAATGCCGCATGATCTATGGAAAGCAAACGCTCAGGTTCACATTACCTACAATAGCTCACTAGAGATGGTAGCTTCGATGACTCTAAATGAGTTACGAAATATGTATGTGCAACTGTGATTATTTTTTTCAGTCCAGTGTATTACATATGCGTTTTACTTTTATTAGAAATTCAGCGAACTTCCAAAATTATTGATATGTACAGATTAAAATTATCAAATACTAAAATTGCAATCTAGAAAAGTTCTTGTAGTTTTGTTGTGTAAATGTCAACGACTAAAAGTTGTAATCCAGCAAAGTTCTTGTAGTTATGTTTATGTATAGTTTTTCCTTTATTGACGTGTACACGTACTTCTTCTGTGCTTTTTCTTTTGTGCCTTTTTTTCTCTTCATGTGTTGCGTCCTACCTTTATTGTTGTTGTAATTCACACCACTGTATGCCTTTGTCTGACGCATAGATCTAGTCAAGCCTTTTCACGCTTTTTTTCCGTGCACCAAAAATCTCTCAGATGTTGATAGAACTGAATTAAATTGAAGAAAAATGCATTTTTCACCTTGAACACACAGCACTTTGTAATTGTCCATCATTTGTGAAAGGGTATCTTGTATGTCACAAGTTATATGGTCGGAAATAACTAAGAACACACCTCCCCGCATCTTGATAACCTATTCAGGTAGAATGTTTTGATTTGAGGAAGCTGATAATGTAACTGTCATTTGCGCACCAGCTTTCGTTTATTATGACTACGTCAAACAGCTTATCTGACCCCACCAAGAAGCTTTTTATTTCGGCTGTTTTCTTAACACGGATCGAACGTTGTTATGAACACAGCTAATTCCCTTTAGTTCATATTCGGCGTGGGCATGCAGTTTGTTCCGAGAGCAACCCTAATTGATCTATGATGTTGTCATAAAATCAGCTGCAAGAGACCTTAGCGGAGATCACTAAGTAAGATTGGACAGCTAATCCTCGTGCTTAATGATTACTTCAGGGGCTCCAATTCCTTTGCACACAAGTATATGCCCGATTGTATGTCAAGCGTACCTGTATCCAGAATGTTTCACCCATTTTTTAGCCGCAGCCAGAAGATTTCTGGATCGAGTTGTAGTGTTCTCGAGGATAAAAAATTTCATCGAACTATCTCTGAGGGATCGTTTCTTGGCCAGCCAAGCGTTGCGTAGCACTTGACGCGCGAAGCGCACGATAATGCCGCCTGATGCACCCAACCAAGTAGGCAATCTGTGTATAGCCACAACGTGCCGTTCCAATAAGCACTCCATGTCGAGCCATTGTGCAATTTCGTTCGCATTGAAAAGCAAGTTCTCATCCTCATTCTCAGCAACCTCTTGTATTTCCAGGTTTAGGCGCCTACTAAGCCACTCGATGGCGTGAATATCATCCTGAAGCTTACAGATGTTGTTAGGAGCTTGAGACTTTTTTTTAAATTTTATTCCACTGCTTCTAATATAATGGTAATGTCTTGTTAGTAAAAATTGAGGCGTCTCCTTATTCATTCAAACTTATCAGATAGCAACTAGATAGATTGCTCGATGCCATTTTACTAGGCACGTTCAGAAGCAAATTTAGTTTATTGTCCAATTCAACCAACTTCGCCATGATTTCCGGATATTTTACCTGAAACGGTGCAGGCCCAACACTTATGCCCGCTTTCCATCAGAGCGTCTCACATTTCCCAATTTTTCCAAAAGGCTTCTATTTAACTTCACTCACGCCCGAACACCGTCCATTATGAAAAGTAAATCCACACTCTATTCACAACTAAACTAGGTTATTCTCGCCAATCGCAGAAGAGCGTGCGCAAACACGTGTCATTTTAAGCACCTCTTACGCATAGGTTGAAATTACAGAACCAAGCACAACATGTACCAACATTGACATTCAGTTTGGCAGCAGCAGCAGAGCGGGAAACAGGAGGCTTGAACTTACAGAAAATTGACCAAACTGCAAATAGAAGACCAATGAAAGGGGCTATGACATGGTCACCCAACAATTTGCGGCTTTCGGTGAAGAACGAAGGTAGAGGGTCGATTGTACACGTGGGAAATCTGGACTGTGAGAGGTTATTTCAGTTCAAAATAAGCCGTATAAGTCTTCGCCTGTAAACTCCGCCTACCTCCGGCGACTGCTTTTTGAACGCGATAGTGTTAAAGAGCTCGTGTCGCACAAAACATGCCGCCGGCGTCATCCCTTTTGGTTATGAGCGAAAAATCGTCTGTGCGTCTGCGACCGAAAAATCAAGTTACCGAGATAGCCGCGGGGGCCGCTGCTTGTGCACGCATGCGCACGCGATCCTACTGAAAAAGCGCGCATTCGAAGAAAAAGTGCTCAAGGCTACGAAGCGCGGTAGTTTCTCTGCCCTGCCACCCCTCTCTGCTTAGCTTCAAGCGCTTTCGTCAGAACGAGAAAAGAGATATTGCAATTGCAGCATGAGACAAACCTTTGTAACTACACTTGCAATGAACGGATTCTTAAAATTTTTGCGACGTTGAATTCGTGAGGCAATAAGCTTTTTTGTGAATACAATCCATGGTTATTTAATAAAGTGTTTCAGGGCCCCTTTACCGCGTTTTGTTCGACAGGTGTCACGACAACAACGAGCCCATTCAGCAATATTAGCACGCGCTGGTCCAATCTACTGTGTGCGTGTTTGTGTGCATATGTGTGTATATAACAAAACATATGAATAAGTATGCACTTTGCAGTTGAAGGGTGCACGAGGGACCTGATTTTGCTGTGGCGTTCAAGTCCTAAAGGCGAAGCTAAGGGTTCCCCAATTTTTACTGTGGCGTACGGGACGTCACAAACCGATGGGAGCAGTGCCGTCGTCTGCTACCGACTGGCACCTTCGGCACGCGGTCAGTGTGTTCACTGATTCGTCAACAGCAGAAGCGGCGATGACGTCGCGTACGCTGCGCAATTTGATTTCGACCCGGTCGCCATCAGCTCGAGCGACGAAGAAAGCGTCGAAGACTGGGCGAACTCAGATGCCAAAGACATTGGTGTTGTAGCAGACACTGCAGACGGCCATCCGCAATTGTAAGTAGCTTTATTTCAAGCATACCAGGTTGACAAGCAAGCTTAACAATTAGGAGACGCTGCATTCTTGTGCGGCCGCAGCTTCGTTTTTTTCACTTGTATACCGAACTCGCCGAGAAGACGCTGGTCGTCAGTGTGGCTCTCTACCGTGAAGTGCGGTGAGCACAACACAGATGCGTCACTTGCTCACCAGTCCTCCTTGCGCACATTTATCTCCCAAGCCTTCCGTTTGACGGGCTCTTTAGGGAACTCGAAGAATGACACGGTACTCTCCCTGCTGTGTATACGCTCTGGCACCCCACGGTGCAGCATGGGCGACGCTGTGACACTGCTTCAACCGCTGCAAGTCATTCAGTTCCAGTGGCACGTCGAATAACGCCGAAACAATATGATTTCAAGCGCAGGTGACCATGAAATGCGATCACCCTCCGTACTGCATACCATGCAGAAGCTCGCGTTGCAATCGGTTCGTTACGTCACGGGTGAGCGTGCCAGTGTTGCCCAACCCCTTGGTCACTCGCTCGTTTATGAAAATATTTATTTATAAATTACCGGCACGACCGAATGCGCTAAAATTTCGCCAGCTTGTTCGTGATGTACAATGACCAACCAACACAGCACAGATTATGGTCGAGAATTTGGTGTCATATCCCCTCCAAGCCTTCATACACAATGCGCTTCACAACTGCCGCCAACCTTCGCGAGGAGAGGAGTCGTGTGAGTCACACACCCCTCCCCTTTTGGCGCGAAGTACGGGTGCTAGTGTGGGGCTCGTTATTGTTTTCATTTTTGTTTAGTGGCTGTAGTGCACCTAAGACACAAAGTAGAAACCATGACACAACGACGATGACGCTACTAGTCATTTCACAAGTGCTAAAACGAGATTATATTCTCTAATGCTAGGCAGAAAAAGCAATTCCTCCAACCAAACTATAAAATATAGCAGACATTATCAATTAAAAAACAAAAAATGATCATGGCAGAGCCAAGTTAAATGTTAAGAGGGAGGACGTGCAGGTTAGGCTCACACCAACCAAGCGAGTAAAAAAGTCTCACGATGCTATTCTAGCAGATAAAAATGTTTTGTTCAGTTTAATCTTCTGCTTACAAATGCTTATTACGGTCGCAGTTTCTGGTTTTTTTTTTTGCTGTGGCAAAACGTGTCTTTCCAACTGAATGTCCTATAAATTAAAAAATATTTACTACTCTCCCCAATTCATTATTGAGAAGTTGGTTTGAATGTGAGTTTCATTAGTAGTTCTTTGTAGCAGATGCGAATAATGTACGAAACGGTGGAGTTATTGTTGCAAATTTCAATATATTTTGGTTTGTATTCAATGGTTGACAGCAAGAGAGAATGCCAATCTCTATGCATTATGAGTGGTTGACTATCAAGTGTAACATGATCATAAAAGGAGCGATGCTATGACGAGCCGGACAGGTTGTATGTACAATAATTTGCGAAACCTTGCCGAAATTCGGAAGAACAATGTAAAGCTAGATGAATGTGATGAGATTCACTATCCGACGACTTTCATCATTTATAACTGGTTAAAATTGTATATCTTTACTGTTTTTGTATCAATTCCGAGTAAATGAGCAACGCTGGAAAGTTACTAATACAGTTAATAAGATTCCTTTGAGAGTATGACGAGTGGTAGAGTAACTTTTAGGAGCCCGCTGATGTCGTGCCAAATGACATCCCTGCTTCCATACGGCTTCTCATTATACTGAATGAGGTCAAAAGGAACCTAAAATTATGTGAAATCGAAGCGTGTCACTACCATTTGTGTTGCCCACAATTAACATCTTAGATGTCAAACATTCAAAGCACTACACGTAGTTTTTTTCTTCTCCACACGGTGCAGTTAGTCTGAGTATGATGCAATGGCTGACACATCAAATATTTGTATGTTAATCATGAATATTCGTACATTAGGTGCATTCACATTTAAAGAACCTGTCATTCTACCAAAGTAAAAAGAAGTTCAGGTGGGCTTGTACGAGCAGTACAGTACAAGAACTCGCCTTCTATGCCTCTTCAAAATTTCTTATTTGTTTTAAAAATTTTATTAGTATGGAGGTAAACATTTCCGAACAACGTTCCTACGTCCTAGTTATTTGGAAAATATTAAAATTGGTAGTATATTCTAACACAAGAGCAATAGCAGTTTAAAGCAAGCACAGAAGACCAAACTTTCTATGAATGACTTTTAGAACACAGCCCCACTGCGGAAACGCTCTTGAAACAGAACCTTCGCCTATTAGGTTATTAACATATTCAGTAATTTTATTCTCGTACGGTACGCACAAATATAGCAAAAACTGTGTGGGTGAGCGCCGTCATCCTTCTCATTAATTTAGGGCGCTCTAAAATGTCGAGTCAATGCAAAAACTATTTTTTTTTTTGCATTTAGTTACTGATTGCCCCTCACACACGTCAATACTTTAATGTTCATGTACTTGATCTTTTTTGTTACGTTTCGAGAAGCAACTTATAAACGAATTTTATATATACACACTTGGCGACCAGTCCATGTAGACGCCATTACATATAAAACTAACGCGTCGATTATTACAGAAAATACTTCCAATTGAGTATTTTCAATTATGGTTCAGTGTTTGCATAATTTCCAGGTGGTCATAATTTTCTTGAGTGCTGTCTTTTGGCGAACCACTTTTGTACGTGCAAACGTAAACCACAAGTATGACTTTCGTAATGTGAGTTCCTTTTTATTGTTAGTGCTCCTCACATATTTGCACTGTACTGGAACATTGTTTATGTGAAGCATGTCTCTTTTATTACACTTTTATTACACCCACTGTATGCAATACAATTTTGCGGTAAAAAATACTCTATACAGATGTCCATTTCACGTAGTATCGGGCCAAAAAGTACTATTTTCGCACGATGAAAAAGTTACTGAATTTTTTTCTGGAAAAAAAACGATTTTTTTCATTTTTTGCTTCCACGCACAAAAGAAAACGTCAATTATATATTATATAAGACAGCCACTTCAAGTTATGATTAGAAAACTACGCCGCACCTGACTATTTTAGCTGTTGTAGCTGTAAATAAAGGTTTTCTGATAAACTGGAGGCGTGCGATGCAAATCAGCATGATGCTTCGTTCATTAACGGGTGCAACGGAAAAGTAGAATATCATTGTCGGCAGCACTTGGCGATTATGCACGGAGGTGACAGACAGAACACAGCACGGACTCCTCACACGAGTGGCATTCTGACAGGGTGACCCGCTAAAAGGTGTTGGAGAGAGAGCTATTGCAATGTTTTGAGGCTTACATATTCTTATTATAGGCCCAAAAAGTGAGCCGCCCAGTGACGTAAAAGCTTGTCACTATGAAGAGGTCATGGTAGGCCTTGAGGCGCGTCACGTCGACAATGTCGCGCCCTCTACGATGGTTCGATGTGTTCTATAAGGTAATTTTTCAGGGGCATTCGTGCAATGACATGGTAAGGGCCTTGGTACATGCTCAGTTCCTGAAGTGGCCGTGGTAGGGACCAAGAGTCGCAAACGCTCGTTTGCCACTTTTCGTCATGCGTGGCAATGGTTTTAGCAAGCTAGCAGAGGTACTGTCACCGAAAACGCTCTTGTGCCGCTTTTCTTCGTACGTGGTAATGGTTTTCGCAAGCCCGAAACGCTCTTCAGCATATGTGGCTACTTCAAAAATAAGTGTCCACACATGTGGCTCCGTCATTTATGGAAGGACTATATTGACTATTTGCCACGGATTTCAGCTGTACAGTAATAAGACGAGCGAAAAAGCAGTTGTGCTCTAAGTGGTGGCACTGGAGGGTTAGGTGACCAAGGGCAGAACGGCATTCGAATATGTGTGATCATCGGTGACGTACATGAGAGCATGTCATTGATATTATGGTTAAGTAACTCAGTGAGGTCATTCGTCTATGGGTGGTAAGCAGAAGTTTTTCTGTGAACAGTGTAGCACTTCTTGAGAAGCGCTTCAACGACTTCCGACTGGTACGAACGGGCTTGATTGCTGAGCCACTCCCGAGGTAGACCATTACGCAGGTTGAATCAAGGGAGTAGAATAACGGCAACACTGCGTGGTATAGCTGCTGAGAGGGCGGTAGTTTTGGTGTAACGCGTTTGATGGTCAACAACGAGGAAGACTCAATCCTTGGCTACTGTTGTAAACTAAAGGGGCTCTTTAAATCAATGCCAACGCGCTCAAACAGCCTGTGAGAGCAATGTAATGATTGTACACGTGTCGGCTACAGGCGAGTAAAACATTTCCGACAGTGCCGATTGAGGCAGCAGACAAGACACCTCTGCATGTTGTGGTACATTCCTCAACACTCTGGCGTCGTTGTAGAAGGTATAGCGGTAAGTTATGCCTACCCCAGGGTAAAGGTGTGCGCCGTTACACCGCTGCCTATCTATTTCTGCTAACTGCGCTCGCACGACTACCAAAGTTACGGGACTGACCACGCCACAGCCACTAACCCACAATAATTGCGGTGCGTCGCCGTTAAGGTTTTATTGTGACAAAAACGAATATTGTCGACATTAGATACATCACTTCGCCTGGGGAGCTATTCATGTTGTTTGCTGGGTTTTTCCTTAATGACCGGGTGCGACCCACCGCACGAGATCGGCCATAAAACGAACGGTATCTTCTTAGGTATAAGCTTGTTTTACAACTAGAATATGTTTAGGATTGTAATCGACCTTCAAATTTAGCCGGCACTGTATTCCGGTTCTTCATTTTCAACGTAATTTTGATGTCACGAAGTTTTCACAACTCTCGCCCTCAATTAGGGGAACGGAATACGCTTCAACCACTGAACTGAATTATAGAAGAGATTGGCCTAGCATCTATACCCAACATTCTCTGAAGCCACAATCTCCTTGCGTTCATGTCACAGTTCCTACCATGCTCTTTATTATTTTTATTTTTCTTGACAGAAAAACCAAAAATTCCTGAGCGAGCGCACCTAGCGTTCAAAAACCAACCTTCTCCGCCGCGGCTCCCTTTCGTTAGCCATGCTCTGTTTGCAGTTGGCAGCATGCTCAAGAACTGTTTTACATCATAACAAGGGCCGCGTGCACCGTAGTTGTTCGCCGCTGGCGTCCGTATCCACTATTGGGCGAAAGAACTTTTATATAAAACACCAAAGATACAATAGGATTTGAACCCGGGTTCCTTGCTTGCCTGACCAGTATTCCACCACTGAGCCACGCTGGTTCTTGAAACTTTATTGCAAATTGGCCTTAGGTAGGCTTGATGTCGGGAAAGGAATCACGTTAGTATGAGTAATAAAGTGTTTCAGGACAGCAAAGAAACTACCAGGCATCACAAATTGTGAATTGCGTAACTAGTTGGTTGTCGAATGCTTCAACCCATTACCAAAACTTCAGGCATAATTCTTCGTCGTCGTCAGCCATAGCGTAAAAAATCGCACCAACTTGCTTCCAAGTGTACAGTGGGTATCACGCTTTTCCGAAGAATGACGAATGGTGGCACAGGGATTGTCTCCCTACAACGCGAAACTTGTGGCGATTTATGACATAGTGAGTACTCTCGTGGTGTGTTGTATCGTTTACCCAAAACGTGTAAGAGCATGCCCTGAAAGGCCGCTCTTGTAGCTTTCACTGTGACTGTGTTTCGCCTTACGCGCTAGCCTGGCTGCTTTTTATGGCTGGGAAGTTATCCTTGATGTAAGCCCCTCATGCCTTCTTCGCTTCGGCGCAACTGATTGGCTAAGCACAGCGACCAACGCAACCCCTGTTCCCTGTTCTTCTTCCTCAGTGCCATAGGCTGTCATGAAGCTTTTACCACTATTGACACTAATGCAAGAAACGGAACGCACTCCAACGCAACGAATGCAGCACTCGGACATCCGCTTTTTGGGTTTACATTCGAAGTCCATGCATGCATTCCGACGCGTAAACCATCGAATTCAGTTCAATGAGGTCACAAGTCTAGCGCACCCGTAAAGGTAGTAGTACACATTGCTTGCATAGTTTTACAAAATATAGGATGCATTATTACGCTAGTTAAAACATGGCAAGTTACTAGTTTTTTAATTTTTCTCCATTTTGTTGTTATGCTCGGAATGTGCTGTTGGCTTCCGTGCCACGACGTGGTCTAAAGCAATCATCACAGATCCCCACTTTCTCGAGCAATTTAATGAACTATGCCGAGATGGACTGTGGGCATCTCCTGTATTTGAATACATTGACAAGTCCTTCCTGAAAATTGCATCGTTCTCTCCACCAGAAGTGAGGAGTTTTTCTTGACATGAGCGTCATGGCGTCCTGAAGCTTCAAAATGAGACGACATACCTTCCTGGATAGCCTACTCATTGAGCCTTCTAAAAGAACTTGTTGTTGGGCTAGTTGGTAGAGCATCTTGAAAAGTTCATTCGAGCGCGAAAACTGATGCATGGGTTTGTGTGTGTGTGAGTAATCGTGTCAAGTTTTTGCGCTCGAATTAACTTTTCGAAATCGTTGAGCCTTGCACGTATACTACCCTGTACATAGATGGACCAAATATATAACCAACATATGTACCGATGCGTTAATACATTCATTTTTCGTTCGCAATTTTACTTGAGTAAAAAATAAATTGAGAAGCAAAAGCAATATATAAGAATAGAATAACTGATGACAGAGTTAGTTATTAGGTGTATTGTTTTTGAGTGTTTTAATGCGATGTGCTGAATGGGGCTGTATTATTCTCCGCGACATGGACAGATCAAGAAAAGCTCCATGAAAGCAATATCTTTCTTTCCTCGTGAAGCCTCAATACTATTTCCTGACCTCAACACCAAGGCGTTTTTCAGCTTTAAAGTGCAATGACTGATTTCTCTGGATAGCGTATTTGTTGACTATGGAACGTACGACATTGTGGCTATTAGAATAAAACAGATAGCATTTGATATACCGCTAGGTTAATACAGTCGTCGCTTTCATTTTTACTCGAGGAAGTCAATAATTGAATAGAGAAGTAAAGGCAATGTAAAATAAGGGAATAACCAATAACTGAGCCTGTATTTTATATGTGCAATTTAACGTGCTAAAATCACCATATGATTACCAAAGACGCTATAGTGGAGGGCTCCGGGAAATTTGAGCGGCTGGGATTCTTTAACGCGTACCCAAATCTCAGCACACAGGCCTACAGCATTTTCGCCTCCATCCAAAATGCAGCGGCTGCTGCCGGGATGTGATCCCGCGAACTGCTGGTCAGCAGCCGAGTACCCTAGCCACTATAACGCCACGGCGGGACCGACAACTGACCTACACACTAAGGCAAAATGGTCGTAAAAGGGTGTGTGGTTCATCCTTGTTGGGACTAATGGGGCTGCCACAACCAATAATCTCTTTAAGGACTAATGGCACCAGGTCTAACAGTTAGTCCCCACAGACGAGCTCAAGGGACTAACATTTAGTCCTCACATTTACACCTTAGTGAAAAACCGTTAGCCCCAGAATTAACCTCAAAAAAATAACAATTAGTCCTAACACTCGCACCTTATAGAGCAACTGTTAATCCCAACAATTACACCTTACCGGGAAACAGTTAGTCCTCACAGTTGCACCTTGCCGGACGAACGGTTGGTCCACTTAAATACTCCGATCGAATGAACTTTTTGTCCCCAGTTCATTGTTTTTTGCTTATTTTCCGCCAGGCCTAATATTTTTGCCTGTTTTTTCTGCGCAGTGAGCAACAAACTGCGCAGAAAAAAAAACACGCAAAAAAGTAGTTAGCCACCTATGTGTAACTGCTTTCGCAGTCACGGCAACAACAAAAGACAAAAGTGAGACATCGAAATATTTTATTTTTCTACATACACATTAAGTTGCTTCATTCCTTAAGTGAATTCATGGTTAAGTGTACAAGCCCAGTCTCGTTCTCACATCTTGTTCACTCCTTGTGGAGCTCCTCCGACGGAAGCGATAGATGTCAGGCATTGCAGACGCAAGCGCACGGAGCCTTCTGCCTCTTGTGTTCCCACGGCTGTAAGTGCAATAAGGTAGTAAAAATCGACACACCAGACAGAAATTGAAGATGCACGCATATGACAAGTACGTGCAGGTTAATATGAAAACATGCGTGAAAAATATGACACACAAATACCTTTACCTTCACATTTCGCACAGTGCTTCTGAAGCTGCTCTGACAAAAGAGATGGATGTCAGACATTGCAGACGCCAGCGCACACAGTTTTCAGCATGGTGTGTGCCCACGGCTGCCCAATAAGTATGTAAAATAGTGAGTCACACGTGACAGAGGATGAATACAAATAAATATGAGAAATTCGTACAAGTTCAAATAAAAACATATGTGATATATGACATGCTAATAATTTCACCGTGATGTCACACATCGTCAAAGACTCATTTCCATCCCCGTGGTGCAACAGCTGAGGAGCGGCGGCCGCAGCCACTACTCCGCAAACCACCATGCCGCCAACAAGTCGACGAGTCCTAAGCGAGCGACGTCGTTCAGCTCGAGCAAGCGAACGCGAGACCACACACAGCGCCGCACGCGGAGTATCTGCCGCCAGCGAACTTCGAACAGGAGAGCGAGCGTCAGCTTGGCCACCGCCACGAACAGCGCCAAACTGGTTTGAAGCTAGCACCGAAGAAATCGATGGTATTGCGGCCGTTTTCCACTAACTCGAGCGAGTTCATCGCGCAAACGCAAGTGCGCCGCCGCGGCCAATGGACGGCGCCGAGCTGCTTGCGACCGACTGACGGGAAAGCCAACTGTAATGGTGACCAATTTAGTTCCGACGCTAGCGAAAGCCCCGCCAGCCCGTGCTGTTGCACTTACAGCGTGCGACATACTATAACCAAGCTCTTTACGAGAACCCGCAACGTTTTTTTTTTTTTTTTTTGACGACTCCCAACACAGCGACGAAGTCTCAGCCCAGTATCGCCAGCCCGGAGCTCATCGTGGCGGCGAAAACAGATGAGCACTCGATAAGCGAGCGTAGGGGAAGCCAACGGCAATGTCGGCCAATTTCCAGGCGGTCGCAAAGCACAGGCAAACTGCAGACACCCAAGCTGACCTTCGCGGTGCATTTCGTGCGTGATATATACAAGACCGAGCCCGTTGCCGGCAAGTGCAATCCGTATCGCACACGCGACACGTAGAGCAGAATAAAGAATGATAACCTACTTGCCAAAGAATCCAGCGCTGATTTTTGCCCCGAGTCAGACTCAAGTATATATCCGATAGCCCTGCTGTCTTCTCGGCCGCCATGGTGGCCTTCCCAACTGTTGCTGTCGTGTGTTGGTCATATCTTGAAGCCAGAGATATACAGCGCGGTGTCGTGACGTGTCGAGACTTGCTCCAGACTTCATGGGTGCAGCGAAACGTTAGAGCAGCAGGCTACGCCCATCCAAGCGTACACATAAGCACCACGTCGTAATACTTTGATCGTCGAATCCATGCTGCCGTGGTCGAGCACTCCGAGCGCGACGCAACGCTAACTGTAGCCAGAAAAATACGGGGAAAGACTGAGCCAGGAGAGGAGGAGGTTGGCTAGTGACCTTGGCAATTCTTCGCGCGCTGCCTGCAATCCTCGGGCTGTTCATCCCTATGGAGCATGTTTGAAGACTAAGTGGTTTGCACGCGGCACGCTTCTTTCTGTGGTTTCTCCTCAATGGTCTATCCGTTCATCGCGCGTGCGTATTGCGCTCTGTTACTCCTTTTGGGGGCAATTTTACCTTAGAGTGTAGTTTTTAGGTACTCGTGCTAAAACGACATAAAGTGAAGACACTGATGCAAGAAAGTGGTCAAGAAAGTTACCAGTTACCTCTCACGTTGAACATCACGAGCCACTAACTGATACTGGTTGCGTCATGCGTGGAATTGAGCTGATGAGTAGTTCAAGTTCGGAGCACTTCCAGGGTCCGGAATGTCGTATGCTGCAATACTATGCAGTAGTCATACACTGTCATCGTAAGTTGTTTCAGCTTGCCAAAACGCTGACAAAAACATGTATATCGTGGGGCATCTCTATAAAATTGAGTGTGCGCTTACTCCACGGGGAATTCGTTCCCCTCTTGTTTTTGAAGTGAGTTGATGATAATAATTGAGAACTTTAGCAACCGCGCTGTGTCGTGTCCTATGCTGTCATCGTTTGGCGTGGAAGAGGAAAACTACGTATAAAAGTAGAAAAAAACAAGAACGCAAAACAAAAAAGAGCAAAAGAAAAACATAGAAAGCAAAAGAAGAAAGAGGAAGAGGGAAGAAGTATTCGGAGGGAAAATCAAAATTTCTGGGCCTACATTTCCGATGAAGGCGGAAACGTAGGCCCATGTGCTCAGATTTTGGTGCACGTTAAAGAACCCTAGGTGGTCGAAATTTACGGAGTCCTCCACTACGGCGTCTCTCATAATCATATCGTGGTTTTGGGACGTTAAACCCCACATATCAAGGAATCATATGATAGGTCTTTGTTGCTAATTGACTCCAAGCCTGCTTTTCCAAGTGTGGGCGCATCCGTTTTTTCTCACCTCGCATCATTATCAGGCGTGATCAACTGATTTCACTCCACTTTCTGAGTTAACGATTGCGCAAGCGGAAATAACTGTGTAACTGACAAGCTCAACATCCTGATAATGTCAACGCTCAGCGCTAACAGTGTGCGCATGCTTTATGATGGAATGGGTGTCGAAGAGTGCGAGGGTGTTTGATTTTTCCAACAGACCTGCTCCTACACGTAAGACGATGCAGTTTAGAAATTATATCAACAGTCTGTAGAAGTTTTTATCGCCCCCGTCATGGTCCGTGTAAAGTACAAATCAATAGCCTTTCCCACGCACAGTGAGCTTGCTCGTGAGCACTGCTGAGGAACACGACTGAAACATAGATGAATTCAACAAGCTACCCCTGTCCATCGCATGGGTTAACATCGCTCCGCGTGCGAGGCCGGCTGTCGATTGCTCCTCAATCAGGAAATGTACCTTGTGAAGGCTTCGGTGGACGAATGAGTACTAAGTGACGACATGGTAGAGGGGCGGCTACATGAGCCGAGGCGGAGCGGTGAACATTGAATATAAGGGCATTATTGTTGGTGATGGTAGGCACGCTATCTCGGCTGACATCAGTAAACGGCTCATTTAGCCTTTTGCGCGTCAGTATCTCACCGTTTCGTGTTGTCACCACTGCAACGACAAACTTTCCTACAACTGCTCCTGTCCCGGAAGCGGCCGTGTTTCTTTCCACTAATGTTTTACAGTTTTGCGAGATCAAATGAAAACAAGTTAGCTGCTTACAAGAATGCATTTAATAGCACGAAATGTTTCCTAGCTTCAAAAACCGTTTTTTTTTCTTATTTCAATGGACAAACTTCTCTCCCCACAATATTTTCAATCTGCCATTTCCTAATCACACTTCACAACTCTCGCGCTGCACCAACGCCTATCCAATAAACTTCGCAACGTTGGGGCGCCGCCGCCGGAGGTGGAAACACCGGCGAGCCGCCACCAATTATTTTAGAGCGGGCGCACAGTTCTGCCCTATAGTGCACACACTGTAAGCAATATATAGTGGGACGACTCACCCCCGTATTCACAAACGCTCCTTCACTCAAGAGCTCTCCTCGACTTGAACAATCCGATGGGAGCGCCTGCTGTTGCCGGGCCAAGTCACTGCATATCGGCAATATTCTACAGCGATTCTTGAGAAGCGCAGCGTCAATTGCAGTCGTGAAGTGGCGCAGTGCTCAACTCAGTCAAGTGAAGAATGAAATTCGAGTCGAGGAGCGTTTCTGAATACGTGTGTTATTCATGTCGACACGCAGACTGTTGGGTACCAGAAGCCGACAACTGGCCAGCGCTGGTGAAGCAGCTATAGGTGGTCATCTAAACACAGCTATGGTGAAGCAGCTATGGGCCGCTATAGTGGGCTGGACTGCCCAACACACCTGTGGTTGATGTTGAGGACGGATCATGCGGCAAGTTTATTAGCGAGGTGATTAAGCTAATAATGCACTGTTCCACAATGACAATGGAAGCAACGACAATGCGGGATTCTGAGCAGTGGACACTGTTGACAGACAAGCGGAGCATGGGCTCCCCGCACGCGCGGCGTTTTAAGGAGGAAGACCTGAAGAAGTCAAATGAATTCGGCGACAAATGCATTTTGCATATCTTTGAACAAGTGCTCACAAAGTAGTTTTTGTTCACAAGTGAGTCGCTTCAAAAAGGCAGGTTTCCAGCAGATGCTGCTTCAGGCTGTAGCAGAATCCCCAGGCAGCACGCCGCCGTTGGACCAATCTTGGACCAACATCGGCTAACATCGGCACCGACGTCGGGCCGACGTCGGAAAACTTCTTCCAATGTCGGGCCGACGTTCAAGCCAATGATTGGCCGACGTTTTGCCGATGTTTTAGCCAGTATGCAACCAACATTGGGCCGACGAAGGCCCATCGTATTGCCGACAGAGCTGCCAATGTTCGGCCAACATTGGGCTATATTTCAGCCAATCACATGCCATTTTTACGCCGATGTTTGCTGCACGACGAATATTGGCTACGGATGTACGACCGACATTGGACGAATCCAGGGCCACATTGCAGCCAATCAAATGCCGTTATTACACCGATGTTTCCTGCTCGACGAATATTGGCTACTGATTGGCTTGCCATTATGTAACCATTATTAGTAGGGAATTTTTCTTACCGGAAGATTTAAACAATATGCCTCGATGACCCGCTCTTGTAGCTTTGCAGCCCTGTATACTTGGGTCAACAGAAAATTGAATGCTGAGAACTGAAAGCAGTTACTCGATCTATTTTATCTTTTATACCTCATTCCCTTTGCTAACACTAGAAGTGTAGTTTATTTTTTTACCAATTTATCTTTTGCAATAGCGAGTGCTTTATTTGGTACTGGTATTTGGTACAGCAGATCGAAAAAAGTCGTTAGGAAGTAAATGTTGAAAGCGTATGTCCCCCACTTGCAATCCCCACATATGTCCCCCACATGGTAATCGAGAATATTCATAGTTTAGAGCATTTTTTTGTAACTAAAACATGGTGATGGTGCTTCCGAATCAGCATTAGCTAGCCGAACAGTGCACCACCGACAGTCTGCAGACTATTTATTCTTTGTTTTTTTTATTTATTTGGTACAACAAAAAATGTATACATTGAAAAATATATATACACAACTAAAAAGGCCCGCTCTACTGCAGGTCAGGTTGCGTTGGGGGCACAGTGACAGTGGTGCTGTCAAGGCCCTGGCTGCTGTGGCTGGGCAGGAAGCCAGCTGCCGCGAGCAGCCGATAATCTGCACTCTGAGAGTGGGGATCATCGGGCTGCTCCACAACAAATGCTTCTCTGAAGCGCCGCTTCCTGCCCCCACAGCGATCACCAGACCCTGGCAGCCACCTCTTAATAAAGTTGAGGGCCTCCGCCTGGTCGCACCCTGCTTTTTGGCAGATGACATCTGCATACAAGAACAGAAATACCATAGTACACATGAAGCACTGCAGTACAGAGAATACACAAGGGTACACACACATAAAACAATGAACAAGTCTAACCTGTCACTAATCTACAGAGCCTCAGGTTCACAAAGGCCCTTTTCCCTTTTATGCCATGAAGGCTGTACAGCACTTGCACGTCATGTGCCAATACAGCCTTCATGGCATTCACACCAATTTCTCGGAGGCCACGTCCCCCAATCTGCAGGAGGTGCTTGCACTGTAAAAAAATGCAAGAAGCATAGATGGGGTGAACGCAACAGCACATCGAAATGTTTTCATGATAAAAATCTGCAAGAAGAGGACACTGAAAACAACAACTTGAATTTTTGGGCATCACAACATTTCATTGTTTTTTTACGCTAACTTCAACTCACTTGACCTAAAATGGTTTCCACATCAGCCCTCTCACACTCAGTGTGAGAACATTTCAGAGTCCTTCTCTGAATGCAGTTTCGCTGTTATGAAATCAAATACAACACTGTTATAACCCTTAATAAATATTGATTCTAGCTATGAAATAGTATAATTACTTTGTACAGTGCTCAAATTCCAATACACGTTTCTTCGAGGTTACAATGTCTTTGCCTGAATGTTGACCAGGAGTAGCTTCTACAGGTGAAAAACGATAAAATATGTGGAATTCAAAAAGAAGCTTGGACATGTTTTTAATCAATGCATTGTAAGCAGAGAACAACAAGATAAATGAACATGATCAAGGTCTACTAAGAGGCAACCTTAGAGCGACCAAATCTTGGTCATAGATGAAACTGATAGAAAAATAAAGGTCGCACTAGATGGTCGCACCATTTGCTGTTTATATTTTTCTGTGATAGCCAACAAAGAGGCATGTCGCTATAGAAATCTCATTACAATAAACAAAGGTGCATTTTTCTTCACACTGCGAAATTGGGTGCATGTTAGATTTTTAAAAAAGTAAGAAATCGGCTAACACAAGGCAGGGTGAACTGTAGCTCAAAGTAGAGAGAGCCGCAGCGGACACGAAATAGGGTGATAAATGAACAAAATTACTGAATGTCTGTTTTAAGCAGGCTATTGCTAGTCACTGCCCATCAAACACACGATGCCGCCTACATCGTCTGCTAGCTTAGGACAGTTCACTCGGACTTCACAGACTATAGTAAATACAGTCGAATCTCATTAATTCCAACACACTTAATTCGAACTGACGCTGTGGTCCTATCAAAGCTATACCGCGCTCCGAAAACGCTCTCAGCACCCCGCCCAATCCTGCGGTGGCACTTCAGACACCTCATCGCTGTGCTTGAAGAAGAAAATGAAGAAAAGGAAAGAAAAGACTGCGGTGGAATGTTTGCCAAATGCCAATCTGCGACATTCCTGTGCCCCGCTTCGGCTTTTTCCGTCCCTGCCACGTAGAGACCCTTCTCCTCTTAACACTGCGCATGAAGAGAAAGAGGGGAAAAAAAGCTGTCGCAGAGAGTTGGCTCTCTCATGCCGATCTGCAACGCGCCGGTGTCACGCTTCCCTGTTTTTCGTTCCGGCTATGTAGAGAAGAGACTCTTCTCCTTTCAACACCGCGCATGAAGAGAGAAAAAAAAAAAGCTGCCGCGGAGTGTTTCTTTCTCGAATGCCGATCTGCTTTTCTCCAGGTGGAGACGCTCCTCCATTCTCATCATGCGCTGGCCACGCTCCGGCTGCAGCGCAGATGGTAACAGTGGAAACACAGTTGTCTTCGAAGAGTGTCAGCACTGGACATTGCCGCGCGCAACTTCTTTTGCCAGGAGAATACTGAAGCCGAAGTACAAATGCTTTGCAAACTGCACGCAAAACTTGTTGACTCGTTGCAAGGCCAACGTGTACAGACATGTATTGACTACTTTAATTAATGACGGATGTCCTGTAATTTGTGAATAAAACTTCTCCATGCACATGCATCACTGCATGGTGAGCCCTCCGCTCGTTTACCGTATTTACTCTATTCTATCGCGCCCTCGATTGTAACGCGCGCCCGGTTTCCACGACAAAAAAAAAAAAAAACTAAGACATCGGTTGCAACGCGCACCCTTTTTTCTCGTTGGCCCGCTTGATCACACCACTCGCGAAAACGACTCTTTTTGAGAGCGTCTTCTGTTTAAATATGAAGTACGGGGGAAGCTTATGCCTATCTGACGTGCAACAGAGCATTGCTGTCACTCTAGTTTTACCGTGGCCCGATGTCAGTACACAAACTTGCTTCGCCCCCTTCTCCTAGACGGTTGTGGTACCAGGCATGTCGAAGTAAAGAGGCGTGTGATCGGCATTCCCGATTTGCCCAAGCAGGTAGCCGTTGTTGTGCCGCAAGTTTAGGAGGAACCTCTGAAGACTCTGAAGCTTTTCTTCGTACTCCTCCGGCAACTTCCGGCATATGCCCGTTCGCCTTCGGAGGGAAAAGCCTTTTCTCTTCATAAAGTTCGTTAGCCAGCACCTGCTCGCTTTAAAATGGCTCTGCATTAGCCCTTTTTCTAAGGCTAACTGCATAGCCTGCACTTGGAGCAGTTCTGTCGTCACGGGCCGCTGTGCCGCTCACTGCTTATTCACATACTCGCCGAGCAGCTGTTCAATTTGTGGAAACCGACCCTGCTGTGGTCCACTGAAGCCTTTGCGTGAATCTTTGCTGTCGACAATATTCTGCTTTTGTTTCCGCCAGTCCCGCACGCACGTTTCGGGAACTCCGAATGACCGCGATGCGGCCCGATTTCTGTCCGTTCCGGCACACGCGACGACTTTTCTTTTAGAAGCAGCATTGTGGTGCACTCATCGAGTTTTTGGAGTCGGCCCTACCATGCCGTCGATGCTAATGTACTACAAGATGACGAACTCCTCAGCACACGTATGAAGTGCCGCGCATGGGAAACACATAGGCAGAAATGACCGACGCGCCATGCCGACGCACGTAGGGGGCGGCCATTTTGTAAGTGGCGATGGAAATAGAATGACCATATTCATTTTTTTTTTCGTACTCGATTCTAACGCACATGCGATTTATGAACTCTCTTAACCGGAAAAAAGGTGCGTGTTAGATTCAAGTAATTACGGTAACTTTCATTATTTTGAACACTTTTAATTTGAACAAATTTTCTGGCATCTTTGAGTACGAATTATTCATATTCGACTGTAGTACAGTGGCTCATGAGATAACCTGACTAGTTTGTTTCCCGAAACACAGTATCTTAAAGCAGTACTAAATTTCTGCATGTTACATAGGCATATTAAAAATCAAGAAATATACACCAAAGCCGCAGCCACAGCTTTACTCTGCGTAGCTGCCTCTGCTGCCTCCACTTCTCCAATTGTACCAGCAGGCAGCCGGGGAAGGTCAGAGGGGCGCTGTGCTGGCTGGGCGTGCTGAGGCACGGACAAGAGCCGTACCTTGTGCTTCAGCTGTCGCACCTCCTGCAGAACCTGTCTTTGTTGCTGCCGGATGCCAAGTTGGATCCGCAGGATCCGTAGCAATAGAGCTGAAACATACAAGAGTACATACCATATTTACTCGCACAATTTGCATCCTCACATAATTTGCTCACCAGTATAATTAGCCAGCCTGCTTTACTACAAGAAACTTTTTGCTCGCATACTTTGCCCTCCCCAACCAGCCCGAGCCACCTTGCCAGCACACACACAGACACATTTGACTTCATGATGCTCTGGTCAGGCACATCTCTTGTCGAGCAGGCGAGTGCAGTCTTACACAAAATGGACTGAGTGCAAGGTCCCTTCTTCCATGAACTTTTATGCTTTCCCTAGAATATCGAACTTGAAAACTGAAACCTGTTTATGTGTAGTCCGAAATGCCTAAAGGTTTGCCTCCTATCTTCCCACCTCTTCCACGGCAAGAATGTATTCCCGAGACACAGCACAGATGTTGAACGCGTGCAAGGACCTGTCACATCAACTAGATGAGGCAGGTTTTCGCACTCATTTTTTTTTTTCGGTTTCGCCATCTGGCCATTGCGTTTTTACCGTTCCTTGTGATAGGCTACAATAATTATATACGAGGCAGATTGCTGTTATAAAGCTTACCGAAGAAAACTGAAACCGTGCTACCGCTAAGCACCTCAGCGTGGAGTTCTTCGACATGCAATATTCAGTATGGGAGCCAGCAGAAAAGTGCGTTGAATAAGACTTAGCATAGAAGCTTGGGTGTGTTGGTTAGATATCGGAGGGAACACAACGCAATAGAAGACTGGGACAAGGAATGGACACACACACACATGAAGGGCGACACACACAGCACTGTGTTGGCATCGCGCTTCCTTGTCTGCATCTTACTTTACGTTGGGTTCCCGACAATTATTGGAGAGTACTTATGTTCTCTGGTATAACCCTGTCGTGGGAACTGGTTTTTGTGAGCACTGTTCGGAAGAACTTCAAGAAAATGGGGGCATTTGAACAGGCTTAGCAAACAAATGACAATCCGCTTTGAGACAGCTGTGACAGCGCCTGCAACATATATTCCCAGTTGAGCTTTTAGGCCAGCGATTCCTACTAGCTTCGCACATGACCGGATTGACAAAAAAAGTACACATAATACGCGAGTATATACCGCATTTGACTCTGTAGCTTTGATGAACCAGGCAGATACACAAATTTATCCAAAACTCCATTGATTCTGTTGCAAAATTATTCAACAAACAAATTGCGATATTATCCATGTTACTATACGATTGTGGCACTTTACCATTGCAGCTTTCCAGGAGGCACACATAGTGCAGCGTTAGTTCACCACTCGCAGTTAATTGTATGCAGTAGGTTGCTCACAGCAACTGACTGCATGCAATGGTGAACATCTTGCATGCTTGCACCGCTGTTTCAGCATGCTGGCTGCTTCCCATACGGCTATCAATTGATGTTCACAAAATTGGGAAGATGAAGAAAGACTACACAGTGCCCTCTGGCCACCCTATACTCCAAACCTCCAGCCAACAAACAAACAAAAGAAACAGAAGTATGCAAATGAATATTATTCCTAATGCAGCTGGAATGGAGTGTAGTTTTCACCAATTCTGTGTGTTAAGTCAATATGGAGTGAGTTAACTCCATAAAGTAGCTTTTCTCATAACAGTGTTCACTCTATTGTAACACAAGGAGTGACTTTATAGCATCTAGAAGGAAAAATAGAATCTTCAGTATTTGATAGAAATGTGAGGCTCTACCTTAAAACAACAATAATCTGGAAAAAGAACTCATTACATTCGAAAAAAAAAAAGGTAGCACAGTTGATCCCCTTTACAAGAGACACTGATGTAACAGACAAACGGGGATAAGAGGCACCAGTGTGCAGGCTGACATTTGGCCCATCATGCATCAGGCACTCCGTAGATGCGCCTGTGCAGCCGGGAGCCCTGCAGTCAAGCATGCTGAGCAAGACTGTTGACCACTGTACAATGACACATTGCCACAAAACTTCAAAACTTCATTTCACAGACTTCTGCAAAAGCTTCTTACACTCTTGCATAATTTTTGCACAAGCTTCTCTCATTCTTGCGTGATTTTCGTCAGAACATATAAGTGTTGGAAGTTGTATGTCCCCAAAAACTTGCACAATACAAATAGCATACATTAAAGTCTATCACTTAATACATGCATAGTGTAACAATGAAAGGAAACTCACGCATGATTTGCTCCGAGCCTTCCCCGTGCGGTGCCTCCTTGAGCCTTGGAGAGCACTGTACAGCTAGAGCAAAGTAGCATCAATCCAGTGTTAATGGCAGGTTAACAAGACAACAAAACTAACCCCCATATTCATAAACGCTCCCCGACTCGACTTTCACCCTTCACTTGACAGAGTTGAGCACTGTGCCGCTGCTCGTTTGAAAGCGACGCTGCGCTACTCGAGAATCACAGCAGATTATTGCTGACATGCAGCAATTTTCTCTGCTTAGAGACGGCGCTCCCATCAGCCATCTCAAGTGAAGGTGAAGCGTTGAGTGGAGGGACGTTCTAGAATACGGGGGTAAGATTGGTTGCAAGAACACTACAATAGACACACTTAATTTTTACACTTCATCTATATTGTACAGCTACACACATTCTGCATCCTTATAATGCAACATATACATACAGGCTTATAAAGTAAACACTGTAGGCTGCTCAAATAACACCTACACAAAAAAATTACCCAAAAGTGGCCATGCGCAAAGTACTTTTATTTGAAACTCACAAAACTTTTGCGGTGATGGAGAATAAATAAGACAGGTTACGCTTGGAGGCACATGAGACCTTCGCAGCTTTCATAAAGTACAAAAAACAATATGGTATGTGTGTGTGTATGTACGCATGAAGCTTCAGCCTTACATACGGTTTCTTGAAAGAATCGACTATGAATTTTATGGCACCTGTGTCCTTCAGCGCAATTGAAAGCCTGCTGATCAGTGTGCGCAATTGTGGAATAGTTACATGGAAAATGGCGTGAAACACCTAAAATCAAATTTTTCTAGCTAGGAAATATGCAGCTGTGTATACACAACACATGCTGCAAACAGTGGGAGGTGACCACAAGAGTGATTTGAGTGTAAGCGGCAGTATTCCGCATTCATGCACCCCGCCATTTTCAACTGTTGCCCAAAAACAGCACCACTTCAGCGTGCTACTTTTTTTTTTACATCATAAACAGCACGGAGCCACTAGACCACCGCGGCGAAAATGGTGCGCATGAAAAAAAAAAAAAAAAAAAAAAGGCCTTTGTACAACGACGAATTCATAATTTGCCTTCACGGACCTTCTGTTAGGCTGCACCACATACAGATTTTTTTGTGGCTTTCAAAAGAGATTTGAAAAAAAAAAATAATAACCGTGTTTACTCTCGTCATGAGCGCACTCACTAAGTCACCCTCATTTCAGTCGCCAAAATTTTGAATTTTTTTTTCTTCCACATATTAAACACACACCTTACGTTCATCCGCTAAAGTCCCACGGGCTCCCCCCCCCCTGCCGCCTTCACTCGCTGCCACGTGCAATTTTATTTTTGTTTCTATTTGTTCACGGAACGTCCCCTGTCTTTTTTAATTATCTCTTGTAACATACGTGGCATTATCTTGTTCCCGAGGTGCCACAGGTGCTTTGCTATGTAGATGCACCATTAAACTAGTATTTTTGATCAACTGTGCATTTCTGATGTTTACCTTGCAAGTACGTAAAACTGGCATGCTTGTTGATCTACGATACACATGTGGCTTGTCTCACTTTGAAGGAAAAGTTAGCATACAATGGTGTAAATGCTTAGAATTTGAAATATTGAGGCAGCAGCACACCGGAGATGATCATATGGTAAAGAAACAAGTGCTGCCTTATTACTGGCAAGTTGTCACTTATATGTACAAATAAATTTGCGAGCTAAAAAAGTACAAAAGCACAGCGAGGCTATGATGTGGTTCAACCTGTGGATTCGCTTCATTTATCACGCCATATGATGAAAGCTTCCTTTGGTAAAACTGCTCAGATAAGAAAAAAAGTTTGCTGTCCAATACAGCAACTATACAAAGTGTGCACGTGCATCTCGCAGCGCCTTTTCGTCACTTCCGAAATGCGCCACCAACATGCCCGGGCACCAACCGAATCTATCGCCTACAACTGCCATGTTGTCTCCTCGTGCTTGCACCCGTTTAGTTTTGCCTCACGATGCAAGTTTGAGAAATTATGAGCTGCTAGTGAGGCAAGTTGATTTAGTAGTCCACGCAGAGGGAGCAGAGCTTAGGGTGTTTCTTCGCTGAAAGTTATAACCTGAAATTGAGAACGCACATTCCGATTTTCCTAAAAGTACCAGCGTATTTGGCTGGTGCAGATTAACAAAAGCTACTTGAAGAAACTTTGCAATATTTGCATCTTCAGGTGCAACTTCATTACGGGTAAGTGCCATAGCCAAGTATTTACCTGCAAACAGATATAGCTTACCAAGATACTGTACATACAAACTTGTCCGCAGTTAAAATCATGATGGCGAGGAAGGCGGTTAAAATCGTGATGGCGATCGAGGAGATTTGGTATTTCATTGAAACAAACTATAAAGAATGGGAAACAATATTAGTTCACCTTGAAGTATAGCCGATCGGTTCAAGTTGGGCGTCAGGATTTTTTTTAATTAGTCAATTAATTCCATACACGGTCTCTATCATGTTCAGTGACTCCACTGTACATTAGCGTACAACAAAAGCAAAATACAAAGTGAAAAGTGTGTTAAAGCATACGCGAAAAATAAAGTGATGACTGGCATTACCGCGGCACACACCACGCAAAGTCGCTATCTGCCTTGTATAATATTTTCCTCGACTATTTCCACAAATTGCAATCAAAGAGGCTCAAGCTCAACATCAGCACTGTTTAAAACACTTGGGGGGGGGGGGGCATTGCTACTTTGGTGGCATAGGCCGTGACAATATATTCATAATATTATATCTCTTGTAAACTTGCCTAGCTCTGCACGACTAGTTTTCGATGGGAGCAGCTGCGCTTCGCACATCCACTCTTAAAATTGCGGCTCGAGAGATTTTGAGCTTTCACTTGTTCACTTGTTTTTGGGCCAGGCAATTTGTAGTGAAAGCAAGATAATAGGCCCTCATAGGTTGTGGCGGGCAGCCGGTGTACGCCGTGACTGGTATATGTGTCGCACATCTTGATTATCTGGTCTTGTATCGAGTGAACGAGCGAGGCCTTCCTAATCCAATGAGCTCGTTAAAGTAAGACAACAAAAAACCACAATGCTTCCACATCGTTCACAGCAACAGATGACGAGCCCCCAACAAACCGCACTGCAGCACGTGAACTGCCGTAGGTACCCAGGGAGTTACCCGGGCATGGCGGGAGAGGGCGACAACGGCAGAAGTGACATCACAAGAACACTATGTATAAAGGGGACATTTAAAGACTTTTTTCCCATTTATAAACTTCGTGCACTGTTCTGTCACAATTCATAGCTCAGAATAGTTGTATTTTGAAAAGGGCACTAATTCATAAGCCCGATGGTTCAAGGATGGGTGCATTTAGGGGGCCCATTCTACGTTTTACTTATGCCCTTCAAGAACTTGCTTACAGGGCCAAAGTCCTGTTTCAGAAAGAACACGCTAGTGCGTGGCCAGCAGTCCGTCAAGCATTAGTGCTGGTGAGATTTGGAAATGCAGCGCATGAGCATCCTCATCTGCTACTTCTCTGCTCATGCTCTCGGGGCTTACTTGCGAGGCACGGTCCTTCGCACTTTTCATTTTCACACTGTAAATCAACTGATACCAACTCTTCCTTCCATTATTTAATAAACCAATATTTCATGGTCACGAGGACGAGCTTAAAATGTTTGCTACATCAGACCTGAACAGCATTTTGAGTCATCGAAACTTGCTAGTTGCAGCGAGCATTATGCGAAAAATATGATGTGCTTTACGGTGACAACTTGCAAAACACTGCAGCAACGATTAAAATCATGCATTTTTTGTGCTCACAGGAAATCCCTGAAGCAGGAGGCACTGGGCTAGATAAATTGCGCAGCTAAAATACGGATGCGCTTTCCAATGCTGTCATGCGTGCAGGCGGAGAAATGGCAGACAAAACTGGGCGCACCCCGATTCTATGCGCATGCGTCCCATTCACAAGCCTCGCTGCCAGTTAGCACCACATGGCTCACTGTCCATGAGCTCGCTTGTTTCCTGTAACAGTGGACCATACGGTACACCTATTTAAAAACGAGGATAGAATGTATATAATGCAGCATCTGATGAAGCCATGACGATGTGTTGCTGATGAAATCTGGAACTCTAGTTAGTACCCTTATTGTTAACCAGCCGACCGACTAGCAAAAAGATTTGCGACTGAAATGATGGCATCTACACCTGCCCTTAAAGGGACACTGAACAAAGTTTTTGCCGCCGAGATTTTCAGCCAAAGCAAAAGATTGGGCCATGAAATTCATAGACAATAATAATTTCAAGCAGAAACTACGAAAACATACTGAATTTAATGAACCTTTTACAAAATGCCGCGTCTAGCTCTTAGACACGGCGTTTTCTAAAAGGTCGCGACATTTATTTTTCAAGTTTTTTTTTGTTATTCAAGACAAATCTACGGTGCATTGTTCACAGAAAACAAAATTGCCTCGGTAAGATTTCTTTGCGAGCAGCTTACTAATTTTAAGACAGGCGCGTTGATTCGTGAACTGAAGGATGCGAGTGATCGATCTTGCCTGCTAGTGGCTAGGCGACAAAGGCTTTACCTCATGTCCTGGTGTAGCTAAGTCACGCAAATGGAGCAGAAAATGTGCATTATCATTTATTTCACCTAAATATCACACGTATGTGACTTATTGCCGGTGACAGGTGATCAGGATGAAGTCGACAAGTTGCAAATCTGAACAAGAATTCACTCGAATGAAAAACCAACCTATACTCACGTGCACGGTGAAGTCGAACACGTCGTCCGTCAATGTTGTCGCTGATGCCCGAAGGAAAAGAGAAGAGGACAAGCGACGGGGTCGTCTCTTTCTATAAAGTCGGCGGAACTGCCAGAACGGCCAACACAAAAGGCATCGGGTTGACATTCCTCCATCTGGGCATCAGCCGCTCCACCCGGGCATGCAGCTGCTACTGGTTCTACTACTATCCTCTTCCCCGTGCCTCTTCCCGACATTGCAGTGTTGCTGCCATACTCGCGAACCTTTTTAAATTAAAGCACGCAATCATGTATTATCGTGCGCCATACTAAACTTAAAAACAGTGCGCCGGTACATTAGATCACGAAGCGCGGTCCACGCCATCACAAGAGCAATTAGAGAAATGAAACAAAGAAAACAAAAATGTATAAAATATTTTGTCTCAATACGATCCGCAATTCAGTTTCCTGCAGCGGCTTTTGGCTCTGTATGAACGGCCAAGCCAGTGCCAAGCCAAGCTTGCGTCCCTGATCAGCTGTTTGTTTCCATCGAGAATTCAACAGTGAACTGGCAATTTGTTTAGATGATATTGCTAAAGGGCTTGAAATTGAATATTTCTCTACGTACTACTGCTGTACTTTTCCTCTCTGTTTCCTGATCACAGTGATGAGATTGAGGAGGTTACAATTTAGAAAACAGCAAGTGCAGCTCAAGCATTGCTAGTATCGCTGTTTCGGTAATAGAATGTTACAAAGATTTTGCCCCGCGACCTGCTTGCCGTGTTCGAGCACCCAGTAGAAATTTACGGTGCCGCGTTTGAAAGAGTTGAATAAAATTGCAATATTACGAAAGAAAGGCTCTGAAGCAACATCGCATTTTATCAGGCCTACACCTCCCACACCTAGACGAGTAAAACTCGTCGATATTATCTTGCAAAGCTGTGTATAATATTTAAAACACATTCTTTAGCCCACGATGAATTGTTCTCTCGTGTGGCTTCTCCATTTGGTACTGTCATGTTAACTTACAAAGGCAACTTTCCATATTTAGTCTCTTTAGATGTTGCAAAAGCTTGACACGTGGTGTGTATGCCATACTGATAATTCTCCTCGTAACCTGGGTCCGCCTCTTTAAACAGCGTCGCATTTTATTGTTCGCAATTGTGTTTGTTTTATACTGTAAGCGAGCTGTGTGATTTCATCAATATTCACGAGTGTTCCCTGACTATACAAACACGTGCGTCTTAATTGGTGCGGTGCACGTTTGTATGTAGCAAAAAATGTCATTTCGTCAGCGTGTGTCTGCATACACTTGCATGCCCTGCAGTACGTGTATATAATTAATGCAGTAAGGACTGCAATGCATAGCCTTGCATGGGACATATATTCCATGCACCCTCAGAGAAATGTTGTTTGTTATGAGCCTACTGTTTATCATTACATTTTTTTTTCGTTAAATTTTCATCTCCATATAAAGCAGCTGTATACAGGCACGAGCTTCAGCAGCTTCCTCGTTGTTCCATTTTAAATAAAAACACCAAGCCTACCCAAATCAATGATCTGTTTGCTATCATTACTGTTATGTGTTCTACGATGTACACAAGGACAGTAGTATACAAAAAATAGGGAGGGAATTGAATGCCCTGCCTGCATGGCTGCGCCGTTTCACAAGATCAGGCGCTGCGCTGTGAAGCTTCCTACCGGCCTGCAGAAATTCAAGGGAGCGTACAATAGCGTGGTTCAAGAGGACTTGTGGGGAATACTAGACACACTGGGTGTAAAAGATGGAGTCACTAATCGTTTAAAGGAAATCTATAAAACTAACAAGGTAGTTAAAAAGTGGGAAAAACAGGTATCCAAGCCCACAGTGGTGAAACGTGGACTTAGGCAGGCGTGCCCACTGTCACCCTTCTTATTCATGATGTACCTACAAAGATTAGAGGCCAAATTAGAGGCAAGGGGACTTGGCTTCAACCTATCTTTAGTCAAACAAGGAAAACTCATTGATCAGGCACTACCAGCATTAATCTACGCAGATGATATAGTGCTAATGGCCGACAACAAGGAAGATTTGCAGAGGTTGATGGACATCTGCGGTAATGAGAGAGATAGGTTAGATTTTAGATTCAGTTAGGAAAAATCAGTAGTCATGATTTTTAATGATAACAAAGGTAGTGAGCTTAGAATACAGGAAGTCACGCTAGAGATAACAGATAAATACAAATAACTGGGCGTATGGATAAGCAATGGGACCGAGTACCTGAGGGAACACGAAATATGCGTGACGACTAAAGATAACAGGAATGCAGCAGTGATGAAAAATAGGGCACTGTGGAATTACAATAGGTATAATGTTGTGAGAGGAATATGGAAAGGGGTCATGGTTCCTGGGCTGACGTTCTGCAACGCGGTCTTGTGCATGAGGTCAGAAGTTCAAGCAAGATTAGAAATTAGGCAACGTGAAATATGTAGGCTTGCTTTAGGAGCTCACGGGAATACACCAAACCAGGGAGTACAAGGTGATATGGGATGGACATCATTTGATGGCAGGGAAGCTAGCAGCAAGATAAAATTTGAGAAGCGATTGAGAGAAATGGGGGAGGAGCATTGGGCTATGAAGGTTTTCAGCTACTTGTACATGAAGAATGTCAATACAAAATGGAGGAAGCGAACCAGGAAATTGACTGGTAAATACTTAGAAAACAGCAGGTGGCCAAACCAGAAAGAACTATCGGTTAAAAAGGAACTGCAGGAAACGGAGACTGACATGTGGAGAATTGGCATGATTAAGAAGTTCGCACTAGAGATCTATCGAACTTTTAAGCAGGAAATTGCCAAAGAAAGAATCTGTGATAATACTCAGGGTAGTTCTCTACTGTTTGAGGCCAGGACGGGAGTATTGCGAACCAAGACATATCGGGCCAAATATGAAGAGGTAGACACAATATGCAGTGCATGCGAAAAGAAAGAAAAAACTGCCGAACACTTGACAATGCTCTGTAAAGGGCTTCACCTTATAGTTCAAGATGATGGCGCAGAGTTTTTCAAAGCACTGGTGTTTAGGGACAGGGAGGGCAAAATAGACTTTAAGCGGGTAGACTTAACTAGAAGGAGGTTATCTGATTGGTGGCTAAAGTCAAGGCACGATTGAAAATTAAACCCTTCACTTCAAAGTACCCGTCCAACTTCTAGTGGTTAGCTCACTAAGCATTACGGCTAGGTGACGTTAGCCGCCGCCCGATCTAAAGGGTACGGCCACATCCATCCATCTATCCAGCCAAGAATATGCTCTCTGGCTTGTTGCTCCAGGCCTAGTCAGGTAGATTTTCTGGCCTCACCGTTGAATTGTTTGCTCGGGTTGTGGCTTGCAAACATTGCGGTTTTGGGCTTCGTATCATCTTGTTCCGTCATCATGTCCTCCAAGTGGAGGACATGTCGCAGTGTGAGGAGGGAGTACGACAAGGCGCTGATAGAATGAGCTATCAGTCTTACCAGGCAGGCGGTTGAGAGCGCACCGAGGCAGCTGACGCACACCAGCACTATCCGCTTCCTGTATAATACAGGCTAGGGAATTATAGAAACACAGAGCAGAAATCAACTCTTGTGCCTCTCTCATGCACTCACAAGGCGGAACCTGCTTCGAACACTGAGGACTGAGCTAAGCAACACCATGCGTGACGATAAATCATGGTCTCCTATTGCAATAATGATTAAGGCACGTATGCAACTTAAACCATTGTCACGCAAGATGAATTCACAACACCATCGAAGTGAACCCAAGGCACGTGCTGATTATTATGTACGGTACTAGCGCTAAATTCATGCAGACGTTTAGTTGGCGCTGCAGTAGGCCTAGTTGAAGGAATGACCACAGCTACTGCTGTGATGGAGAACGGGCTCATTAACATCTTCATGTAGATTGAAACGGCTTACCCCGAAATGGCTGGGAGTGTCACGCTATCCCTAGCAGTGGCACATGCAGTTGCATATTTAACGATTACAGAAATGGCGTACCGATTTCCAAAGCACTTATCAATACTTCCGTCAAGGCGTAGCACCAAGCACTTTATCGCATATTTCGGGAAACATTCCTTTTTCTCCCAATCTGGTGGCTAGGCATGACTACGCCCAGGAATAAGCATGTTATTATGTATGTCGGAGGTATTTTCATCTGATCCCTAAAAAATTATTTCCCTAAACCCATGGAAAAAAAAGAAAATGGAATTCGCACCTGTCATCACATTGCACCCCATCACAGGAATGGGATCAGATTGGCCTGGCGCTCAATACTCCCTTACGCTTAATCAGAGCTCGGTCTGGCACCAGCTCCAGACAAAACCATTTATAATCTCCTGTCTGGCACATCTGTTTTACTCTGCTCTCTCTCAACCAGAGTGCACCATGTACCTGTGGTTCACCCCTGGTGGATCTTTTTCACTGTTTGTGAATTGCACACAAAGCCCTTACTGGTAGATCCTATTCCCAATTCTTCACTATTCTCACGGGAGGCCACTCTTTGGGCAGCTTACATCACGACATGTGCGTGTCATGATGTCAGTGCCATCTTTTTCAGAGTCGGCGCCGTCTTTTCTTTCTCTTTTGCTCCTTCCCTGTCCTGTGTTTCTGGTGTTGCGCTGCAAACAAGTGAAGATGTTAAAGAACACCAGATGTTCAAAATTTGCTTCTCATTAATATATCGTGGTTTTGGGAATTAAAACCCCAGATATATTGAAAGAAGATGCATGAAAAGGGAAGGATGATATTGGAAACTGGCAAAAAAGGGATGACAGACTTCTTAAGCTATGCTGCCATTGAGATTTTCAGCTGTTCACGCAATTCTCACACGTGGCTTTGATGCAGCTATGCACATATCACACAAGCATGCTGACTGTACAGTTAGTATAACTGCAACCTTCATGTACCCAGCCTTCATGTACCCTCTATGACATTTCAGAACATCTGAGTCAGTGTTAGCATCAAGTTATGTTCTTCATGCTGGGGAACCAGTGTGATGAGTTACCATTTCTACAGAATGAAGCCCTGTCTACCTGGAACAAGCTGCAAGATATATAACTAAACGGCCCTTTTCAGGGCCAGTCAATCTCTGTCCGGCTTGGATGCACCAACTGATTCCCTTTATCATCAATCCTCAATAAAACTAGCAAATGTTTGTACATGTGCAAGCAGTGTCATTCAATATCTTAGGAAATGCTTGTGAAGCAATTTCAAGGAGAATCGTTTTTCTGATCTCATAGTGAGGCATTAGGAACACCTTAGTCACACCAAATGCCATTATTCAATGAGAGGAACAAGAGAAATATTTCACTGGGAACTATGAAGTAAACAAAAAAACAAATGTTTTCAGATACTGCGAGATCATTTCATAAAAAAGCTCAGAAGTTGCTATGTGTGGCCACATTTAATCTGTGCAAGCATCGTGTGGTTACAAAATTCTGTACCAAACATAGGTTCAGCTTTCTGGAATAGACCGCGCTGCACAAGCTAGCTCAGTGCATGCACTTCTGTACCCTGCCAGAGAATATTTTTACCACCAGTATGTTGTAACGTGAAGTGAAATGGTGATTGCATACTAGGGTGCGTCCTGCAGGACCCCAATAAAGTTGTTTCACTTGATCGGTTGGTGTGCTGTAAGCAGAACATTTCCAAGAAAAATCGTATAGTTTGGAGGAGGACTTAAGCAAGGAAAGGTGTAGATAAAACACTGGATTCACTGGCATCATCCTCACCAAGTATAACATTGTTTTTCTGGTGAAGCTTTGTGTCTGAACAGCGAGCAGGATAAGCTGGTAAAAACATGCAAAATGGGAAGTCTAGCACAGCAATCTGTGCAGTACTGCTCATTTCATGGAGCATTAATTTCACAGGCTTTGCTCATTGTTAGCGTTAAGCCTATATTATGTCCACTGCAGGGTGGAAGTCCAATCAATGTTCCCTGTCCTGTATGAGCCAATTTCATATTATGGCTGATAATTTCTCGATCTCATTGGAACTAATCACCTGCCACCCTCTGCTACATTTCACGTGTCCTAATATAAATTAATTGACATTACTGACCTGTCATCCATCTTTTTTTCTCATTCCCAACTAATGCATTCATTTTTGATAAACTCTGCTTTCTTCCCATGTCTTAATATTATGCTAGTCTTTTTTCATTTTTCTGAAACATTATCTTTGCTCAGAAGCTAGAAGTTATCAGAAAGAACATAACGACATTCTACCTCCTGAGCATTAGCATCATCAATACAAAAATGTAATAAAAGTGAGAAAACATCCTATCTATATAAGAGGCCCTAAAATACTGCAGGAGGCAACAAATAAACTGGTATTTGTATAAAGGCAGTGACAAAAACTTTGACTACTGTCACTTATTCTGATTCTTGGGACATCTTTTTTAGTACATCATAACACATAATTACACATTTACACAATTTACACAGAGGAATTGCCACCACGTGCATTGAGGCCACCCTTCAGAAGTCATGTGAGCACAAGGATGAGGTAAGCCTTAAAAACCAGATTAAAAGACTAAAGGATGCTGGATATCCCAACAGCACCATCACACCCGTGTGCTAAACCCTCCTGCAGAAAGTTAAGTTAAACAAAACAGGACCAAAATAAAAACAGAATGACCAAAGATCTTTGCATGCTATACCGTACGTACATAAGGTGTTTCACAATCTTGTTATTTGCCATCCCTTGCAAGTTTTCAAAAGTGTGTGTACTAAGAAGCAACAGGAATAGCCATTATTTCACCATTCGTCACGAGAATAGGTATACTGAATGCCAATATAATGTTGTGTATGAGATACTATTGACACGTGGAAACGTAAACATAAGACAAACTGGGCAATGCCCCAATGTTTGAGCAAGACAGCATGCTTAAAATGTTAAGAATGGCTATGGTAGTCGCATGGCCATACACTGTAAAGAATGTAAGTGCAGTTCTATGTTTCATAAAACACTGTTTTTGAAAAAAGCAAGAACAAGAAATGAAAGAGAGACTGTGAAAGCATTTTCTTGTCAGGAAGGCCATGGATCAGTGCATCAGTATACCTTCACTCATCCATTCGGAGAGAGAGTATTCTTTTCTCAGTTAAGATTATATTATCATGGTCTCACATGTGTCGTTGTGCATGAGCACTGTTCTTGTACTCTGTAAAAAAGTTGGCGTAGTACCTTCAATAAAATTTAGTTGGCAGTCAGCGCTCTTTCCTGTCCTTTTTGTCTCTTCTTGAACTTCTCTCACTGTTACTAGAACACAACCACGATGAACCAACTTGCCCAGATTAAGCTATTGTTGACGAAAAGTCAGAGCATGAAAATACTTCAGGGGCTCAGAACCTCCTCACTACCCGTCTAGTTACGGCCCTGGTCTATGTGTTCCGAGAGTGAAGCACTAGTGGAGCTATCTAACTACCTAACAGTGAGGAGGGTTTGTGTATACTCGAGCTTGTTTCATGACATGGTGAGAGGTGGCAGGTTGTTGAAATAATATGCTGTGTGGGAGGTCAAGATTTTGATTGAGAACGCTGAGTATGAGCCAGTGACATTAGGCGTTCAAGACTTTTTGCGATATTCACTCTAGCATAGGACCTTGGTTGGTGGTTGACGTGTGCATTTGATCACATTGTAGTCTTCCATCATAATTTTTTTGCCACTTGGCGTCGACGCTCTTGAGTTGTACCAAAGTAATTAAGCATCCAGGTACAAGTATCTTCTGTCAGTGTTTCAATGAAGAGCTGAATATGAGTAATAGCTTCTATCGATACTTCTGGCATTGGTGTATGCACATTTCTTTTGAAGTTCTCTTGTAAAAAAGGCATTAAAAGGTATGTTTTTGTGACTTTTTAGTGTTGGCCAGAACTGCTGGTGTGTCCGAACGGCTCTTCGATTGGTTGTGGTGCTGTCTTGTTCAGGGCCAAAGAGCTTTCAGTCTTTTTTTATATTTGCCTTCACAGGAATGCTCTTTGCATGCTTCTTCAGTACTTTGTATTATTCTTAAAGCATTGACTTCCAGATTTTGATTGTGGTGCTTTAATCTAGTGTTCAACTTCACGCTAGCTTCATTTGCACGCAAAGCAAGAACTCAGGAGTATGGTAACTTTTGCTATGGGTTTTCCCTTCTTCAGTCTACTGTATTTTTGCCTGTGTTGTCTAAGCGCTGACAGCCTCGTGCGACAGCTTTTTTTTTTGTGCACTTATTGTGTGCCAATGACTTATTTGCCTCCTCAGCTAAAGACTTTTTGTATTATAAGAGAAAGCTCTGTCTGTATTGCTTTTGTCATTTGCTGATGGTGTATCTTCAGTATCTTTTCTCAGTGTACACTATACTTGAATGGAAGAGCAGCATGACTACCTTCAGCTGTTAGCAGGCTTTTAGCTGCTGTAATACTGATTGATGCTCCTTTCTCGGGCGTTCTATTTTGGATTTGCTTTTTTTAAACTTTAAAACTGCAGGTGCACCTTTTTCTGGTTACACCTGGTATATTTTTCCAGTGGTTATATATATATATATATATATATATATATATATATATATATATATATATATATATATATATATATATATATATATATATATATATATATATATATATATATATATATAATATATATTGCTAACTTGAGAAACAAGGCCTTTTTACGTTAGGTGCACATCAGGTGGGAAGAGTACTTCTATTACTTGCCAAGATTGTGGCCCCTTATGGTGGGAATCATAATGCACTGTTGATGTGTCAAATTCACATAGCATAATTCCAAGGCACTCGATCAATATCCAAGGAAGAAAATTATGTTCTTTTGCGTGAGTTTCAGCAACTCATAGTAATTTGTATGTAAATGAATACTTCATCATTCTTGGCTGTCATGTTTTATGGAAGCACATGTGCTTCGTTAATAACAAAAAAACACGCACGCTCACGCCACTGCAGTGGCGTGAGCGTGCGTGTTTTTTTTTTGTTATTAACGATTTGCCCTATGCATTCACGTTTCTTCTTTTTTTTGTGTGTCGTACTTCTCGTATCGCGCAGCCTACCGTTTTGGGCACACGTAAAAAAAGTACATAAAAAAGATGCGTTCCACGCCGAAATTCGCGTTCGCAACGAGCTGGGCACCGACAGGGTGCCCTACGACGCCCACACACTCCGCAACATCTTACCAACCGTTCGCTGCGATGTTGTTGGGAATTCGTGTGGTCGTTGCATGAATATAGCGCGTGCGTGCGTGCGCACGCGCGTCTGTGTGTTAGATCACGGCAACTGCATATGTTGTATGATTCAGTCACCATAACGCAACTGACGACCCCCGCTCTTCCCACACGTCAAGCAGCAGCAAGTGCCGTTAACCGTACTGTGCTGTGAACGCAAAACAGATTCGAATAGGTCGCGTAGATAGCTAGGCCGACACATGATACGATAAGATTTGCGTCAGATATTCGACGTCTACATGCACGCGTAAGACAGCGGTATCCGCAGCAGCTTCGTCATACGTACGGATAGCACCGCATCGGACGTCACGTCTGACAGAGAAACTTGATCGGTAATTTTTTCTCACTTAAAAAGTCTACCTTGCACAACTTCAACCAACGATTATGCATTTCAACGAGCTGTGCATGGTTTAATGATTGATTGATTGATATGTGGGGTTTAACGTCCCAAAACCACCATATGATTATGAGAGACGCCGTAGTGGAGGGCTCCGGAAATTTCGACCACCTGGGGTTCTTTAACGTGCACCCAAATCTGAGCACACGGGCCTACAACATTTCCGCCTCCATCGGAAATGCAGCCGCCGCAGCCGGGATTTGAACCCGCGACCTGCGGGTCAGCAGCCGAGTACCTCAGCCACTAGACCGCCGCGGCGGGGCATGGTTTAATGACGAAAAGATAGTTCTAATATTGTGCCCGGCACATATATTACTCTCTCTCTAACTTGAAAAATCGGCGCGTGAATTGGGGCCAGAACAGCGCGAAAAAGCAGCACACGCAGAAATTGGCTCATATTCTAATATTATGACATCGTGATGTTGACTTTTCAGCTGACGCCGGCAATAACGTTCAAACGGCGGGCCAATAATGCCGGTCTTATTGGATGGCTCCGCCCATATTGGCTGCTACTTGTACAACCTGGCCCGATGTGTCCGTTCTAATAGGCCGGCACAGCCTATAATGGGCGGAAAGTTCTGAAAGCTGGCCCAATATAACCAATCTAATAGACTGGCACAGCCATCATTGGCGGAATGTTGTTAATGCTGGTCCAACATAGCCGTTCTATTCGGCTGGCAGAACCAATATTGGGGGTACGTTGTCAACGCTGGTCCAACGTCGCCGTTCTATTTGGCTGGCATAGCCAATCTTGGCGGTACGTTGTGAAAACTGGGCCGTTCATGGGCCAGGCAATGCCGATCTATCCCCAATATTGGGCCAACCTTCTGTGCTGCCTGGGTCACTTTTCAGGGTCGTATGCCATTATAGCACAGCCTCTGACGATAACGCAAAGGCAAATGCGGGAAAATAATCGGAAAAGAGTGAGAGGCGGAAGGTAGAAGTAATGCCGTACCTGCACAAGGTATCGCATAGCATTAAAAAGGTGGCGGAAAGATACGGGGTCAATTTGGCTTTTTCAGCGCCTTGCAAGTTATCGCGTTTCTGCGGCATGTCCAATGCGAACAAAGTAAAGTATGGATTGATTGATGATTGATAAGTGGAGTTTAACGTTCCAAACTACCACATGATTATGAGAGACGCCGTAGTGGAGGGCTTCGAAAATTCGACCACCTGGGGTTCTTCAACGTGAGCCCAAATCTGAGCACACGGGCCTAAACTATGGTAGTAAACCATTGAAGATGTAACTATGGGAGTAAAACTATGGAAAATGTGATGTTAAGCGCAGACGTGCGCATGTAACTGTATAGCAGAGTGGTCTACAGCTCCTTTTGACCTGTTGAATGGTTTGTGTCGGGCAGACTGGAAGGTGTCTAATATGCGTGTTGATGGAGCATTCTAATTCTATGTGACACGGGAGTGGGAGGCATCTACTAGTTCATCGTCTCGCCTGCTTGCGGGATGCAAGCCTATCTTTAGCAGTACCAATGTGTTTTAGCCAGAGCCAAGAGCAAAAAATATCTTGGGGCATCTTGGATAACTAGACACGGACCTGATAAGAGTGTCAGCAACTCATCTTGTATCTTTCCCAGCAAAGCGCGAGATTTCATTTTTAGCTGATAGAAGTCTTGGAACTTGTCACGTGGTATTGT